>JAQNDB010001777.1:0-44744 GCA_029204045.2 Tillandsia leiboldiana | reverse complement strand
ATCGTGGATTCGAGCAGCGTTGCGGAGCGAGCGGAGAAGATCAACTAGGAGCGTATGGAAAAAGTCGAGTCGTCTGCTGAGTACGGTATATCACCTTTGTACGTGTTATAATTCTAGTGGATTTCACCGTGTTATCGGTCCCGTAGTTTTTTACTCCGGTTTGGAGTTTTCCACGTAAAAATCTTGCGTGTTATTTTTTATTTCCGCATTGGGTTTTTTATGCAACGATTTTTGAGTGTTTTAAACGTTTACACCTATTCACCCCCCTCTAGGTGTTTTTCCCCTATTTAGATCATAATTACATAACCCGACAAGTGGTATCATGTTACGGATTTTGTTTTGGCGCATTTCGTGAAATGGTAGTCTTGAAGATTGAAGATTAATGAAGTTTTGATCATTCCTCAATCTCAAGAAAGAAGATTCAAAGGATCAGGTAAGTTTAAACTAAATATTTTTGGGGTGATCCGAATACTTCTTTTAGTGTACTAAACACTTGGAAGATTTTTTTACTCGCATAAAAACATCAGAACTGAACATGGGCATGTTCAGGATCCGGATCCGCAGTCCAATCCGATCCCGAAGGGTGCCTTTTCATTGTCAAATCCGATTCCGGATCACAATTCCATTTCATCCGGATCCCGAACATGGTAATTGCTGGAATACATGAACGATCGATCGTGCATTACAATCCGATTGTCACGCCCCGGCGTCGAAACTGCGACCCGGGCTCGCCAACAGATCCGCCGCCCATACGTGAAGCCCCGTATGACGAAGCGTCAAACCTGCAAAAGATAGATACTAAACTATCCAGATATCAGAGCTGAAAATAAACCCTAGAAATAAAATAAATTAGTACAAAGTCCTCACCAAAGTACAAGTCACTCACTCAGAAGGAAAAGTACAACTCTATACCTCACTACAAGGTCTCTCAACAAGAAACTCTCAAAATAAAAAGGGTACATCTACTCTCTGGACGACGACTGGTAGGGATCTAGCTCGCGACTCCCTCACCACGATCAGAAGAAGCAGCAACAGGAGCAGCAGGAACAGGAGTAGAAGTCCCTGTGGGAAAATACACCACGACGGGTGTGAGAACTACGTCCCAAGTAGTTCTCAGTGGGTGCCGCCAACAAGCCCAACGGACTGCCCACTAAGTCTACTAGAGGCATAAAGTAACAATATAAAACTAAAATGAAAGGGCTGGGAAAGTAACTCTACAGCTACTATGTCTCTATCTAGATGCTCAAGAAAAGGAACAGATGAAACATGATGCATCTACTAACACACACAGTAAACTCACCAAATCTAAACTGACTGCCTCAAAGGGTCCAGTCAAACCTGCGCCCACACTACTGCCACACATCCTCAACAGGACGGGTCTACCGTAGGGTGTCCGTGACTGCCGCTAACTGGTCCAGTCAGAGGGACGGCGTCGACAAGTCGCGATAGCAAGTAACAGGCCCAACTCCGGAGTGGCTCCCGAGGGGAGCGACCCCACCGAGGGAAAGTATCCGCGTATCTCTGTCGAGCTCAAATATGGCTCATGCAGGCTATAGTCCAAACCACGATCAACAAGATCGACCAACAACACCAACTCTCAACCACAAGCTGGAAGTCACACAGCTGGGGCCACCGTTCACCAGACGGCTCCCACAACAGAACACTAAACTCTCCAGAAAGACCGACACCATACGGGTTCGGAAACCCGATAGACCGGTGCTAAGAACCCTATCAAACAAGAACAGACTCTAGGCTCCGACTATCGAAGTTCCCGATCCCTTATAGTTCGGGAAAGCAATAATCACAGTACAACTCGCAGAAGACACCAACAGGGCCCGAAAGTCCCGGGAGACCTACCCCTACAACCCTATCAAACAAGAACAGGTTCCAGGCTCGGCCCCCGTGGCTTTCGTCCCGACAGAGGAACGGCCCCTAGAACCCAGACCACTCGAATCCTTTCGAGTGGGGAGATTTACAGGAAAAAGGTGACATTTGTTATTGAAAACTAATTTGATCTGGAAGAAATCCATATTTAATGATTTTAGTTCTTTTTAGAAAAATAGTTAGAAAACAAGTGTTTTACCCAAACCCCGAAGGGCTGATGCCTTTGTCCAATCAAACAAGAACAGACTCCAGCGGCCCTTCGATGTTTGGAAGAAAACATTGGTAGACTAAAATCATGTGTATGTCGAAGAGGGTTCTGGGTTCTAGGTCCGGCTAACACTAGTACACTACTGCCACTAACACAGTGGCGACGACCCAAACAGGGGAAAACAAGATCTCTCGGGTCCACCGTTTACCCCAAACGGTTCCCGATACAGACAAGCGAACCACCACATCTACCAGACTCCACTCTGCTCCCAAGCACGAGTGCAAATGCATCCCACACTAAAGAGAAGTCCCGACCGCTCGGCCCACTACCCGGGCGAGGATAACACTAAGTCCAGGAATGCGACATAAAGTGTGGATGTCTAAACATAAATAACCCTAGCCCAAGTGAGGGTTTTCTACTGGTCTGGTTACACATGTAACATATGACGGGGGTGCTAGGTCAGGTTCCAACATAATAAATATTCAACATGATAGTAGGAAGCAAGAGATCACAAGATCGACAGATAAAACAAGGATCAACAATTCCTATACTCTAGCATGCTACCCAAGTCCAATCACTATCATGCATGGTTCTATATAAATAGAATTAGAGCACAGTCCACAGATCTTGAAAGCAAGCCACCCACCTGAAGGTGCACAACTGTCCAGGGTCGTACAGCTGAAAATACCAGGAAATCCAAATCTCCTACTCCAAAAGATCCAGCAACACTCGTAACTCTCCTGGGTACAACACAAAGTCCACAAATACACATCAAGTCCAAAACTGTCCATAAAAACATACACAGAATTTCAGTCCCAAAGATGTCCCTTTTTCACCTGCTGAAAATGGCCAGAAAAATCCAATAAAAATATCACAGCGATCCTCGCGTCGATATCTTCGAAACGGTACCCCTGCACGTCCAAATCCGAGCCCCGTAGGCCGAGTTACAAATTCTACAGTACAGGTGCGCAAACACTCACAACCACACAACTGTAAAACTCTGCACAGTAAGAGGGGAAACAGTAAACCTTCGGGCAAGCCTCATAAAAATCCCAAAAAAAAATACGATGATAATCCTCGCGACGAGTAGATCCAAAAAGTGTATAGGCTCGTCTCGATCCGATGTCCAGTTGAGGAGATAAAATTCCGGCAAGGGGCCGCTGTCCAAAAACTCCACCAGAAAACAGCGGCTTAGAAATGCCTCGAAAACCGTGTCATAAACTCTGAATCCAGCAAGATGATCAACACGAAAGTCGAAGACGTACCTCTCGTGATTCCAACGCCGCAAAAATCATCCAAAAATACTGACGGAGTAGCTCTGTGGACATCTCAGATCGAACTGCGACGATAACGGGCCTCCGATGAAAGATCGCCACACTGCGTTTCGATGCCGAAGTCGTCGACGCCGCGGCTTCCAAAAAATCCGGGCCTCTGCCAAAAGATGCGCAAGATGAAGATCTCCAACTTTGCTAAAGGGGCTATGGGCAGGGGAGCTCGGGAAAGGGGGCAAAAAGCCCAAGCAAGCCAGCTATTTATAGGCCCAGCCCGAAAATCCACCTTTTGGGCTTTTGGCCCAAAGTTTCGGGCGCCCGGTACTTCCGGGCTGCTACAGTAACGGGCCCGGCCCGTTACTGTTCACGCCCGGAAAATCCCCAGGCCGCCACGTGTACACCCAAACAGCAAACAGCTGTTTGGGCCAACAGCCATGCGCCACGTGGCCGAACCCCGCGACGACACGTGGCGTCCACACCGGGAGCCTCGGGTCAACGCGCCCACGCCGCGCCCCACGTGCGCCCACGCGTGCCTGTCGGGCACGCGGCCCGAGGTACCAGCTCCCCGCACCGTGGACCGCGCGCACAACGCCGCACCAACCCCGATCTGCCACGTGTCCATCCCCGGTCCACCGTGCACCCGCGCCAATCCCGCGGACCGCGCCCACTGCGCCCGCCAACTGGGAGCCGCCACGTGGCCAGCCCCCGGGTGCACGCCTCCGCGGTGGACCGCGCGTCTCCGCCGCCGCCAGCCGCCGCGCTCCGCCGCCCGCCGCCGCCGCCGGCGCCCCTCCGGCGACCGGAACAGTACCAAATCACCTCGAAATCCGTGCCGGGTCATCCGGGCTCCGAAAAATACAAGTAAATAGTCCATCTTGACCGTTTTCGCGCGCTGAATCCAAATCCGAAGTCCGATTTGCCAAATTCCACTTCTAAAATTTCTCAAAAATTCCCGGGAAAGCAAACTTGATCTATTTTTTATGCCGAGTCCAAATCTTGGGTCCAATATGCGCGCAAACACCTCTAACACCCAACACGGGTCTCCAGAAGCCGCAGATCCAACAGTAATCCAAACGTGGGAATTTCCGGGTCCTCACATCCTCCCCCACTAAAAGAAAGTTTCGTCCTCGAAACAAACACGGCTCAAAAGGGAGTTCAAAGCCAAGGGTAAGCATCCAACAACACAGTCTCCAACTCCTCAGTCGCTACTCACTCCCCGTGATTGCTCCTCAACAAAATAATAATCAGTACGGCATGGCCCAGTTGCGCAATTCTCTCATCACACGAGCCAGAATTCGCAACGGGCGTCCCTCGTACTCCCACACCCACAAATCTCAACTAGAGCGAGTCAATCACGGGCGAGGGGTCCAACGCAAAACACCTCCGAGCTGAGACGCGGAAAACCTCAGGAACTCCAAAAAGCTGGGGACAAGGAAGATTAACCGAATCTACTCGTCCAAACTACACGAAGAACGTCACCACAACCCAACAAGAAAAGGTAAGGGCCCCACCAGCAGGAAAGTCATCAACCCTAACTCTCTGTTTATAAAAACAGCTGAAATTAACGAAAAGTCTGAAAATTCCGAAAGACCAGTGCCTTCGCCCCAATCAAACAAGAACAGGTTCGGGCACCGTCTCCATTTCTGGAGCAGTCTTTCGAAGCTCTCGTCATGTTCGGAAATTTCAGTACAAGGCGAGAAAAGGGAGAGAAGTGTTGAAGCCGTTCCTGCTGTGGCTACAAAACAGAAGCTACGATCTAACCGTGACCCCTAGGAACACAACTCTAGTCCTAAACGTCACCTACGCTCAACAGGTAGCACCCAACCCAAAACCGTCAACTTGCCGGTAAAATTCCAAGTCTCAACAGCACAAGACATAATCCATAAGGCTTCCCCAAGTGCACAATACCAACAGGAACCTGTACCTCTAGTGCACGTGGTAACAACTCTACCTCCAGTCCAGACAGGAAAACCAAAAACACTCTATCTCAGACTGCTGTAAAGAAATCGTGCCGGTGACAACCCAATCTGCTGCTGTGGCGCCCTCCAGCCGGGTGGCACAAATTCATCCTCTCGATGAAAGTGGTCATCGCTCAGTTTGCCTGAAAATCAAGACTATCCATATGGGGAGCACGACCTCCGCCTCTACTCACACAAGGGTGACAAATGCGGTCCTCCGCAGATAGCCAATCCATGCTACCGCCGCGCCACTCTGACGTAGATGCTGATGCTGCTATCGGGACCCGCCCAAACTCTGGCATCTCGGGGACCCGTTATCCAGGAAAAGAAATCAGAAATGTCTCTGCCGTCCGATCTGTCCTCCATCACTCGGCGCGAAGCACCAAAATCCAGAACTCGCCTCTGGTGGCAGATCCCTATCCAAAGGAACTGCAGCGCCACGCTCCACACACCACGCCTATTCTATCGAAGCGTCAATAATCCAAAACGGAGGGACCAACTAAACTGAAAGGTATCCTGGCGCAAACCATTCCCAGTCAAACATATCCTATGCGCCTCGTCCCTCGAAACCTGGAGCGTGCAGTTCAACAACTGTATAAACTCCCTAGCACAGGGAGGCTCTCAGATAGTCTCTCCATCACCACCAACCCCAATTCTGCCTACAAAGGCTCCAACTCAAACCTATGAATCGGGATGGTTCAGACTGCCGGGACTGGCTCCATCGATCAATGACGTCCCGAAGCTCAGCTACTATCCACTATCCACCCTGCCTCGGTGCCTCGGCACTGCTCGTCGGCACGGAGGGGGCTGCTCGCTCCGTCGGAGCCACTGGTACAACTGAAAATACCACTGCATAGGAAGAGAGTACTGGAGGACACTCAAGCGGTACTGCAACTAGCTGTGCTCTCTGCTCCAACAAGCGCATCGAACGTTCCATGGCCTCCTTCTGGCATCGGACAGCCTCCGACATCTGTGCCATCTGGATCCATAACTCTTGGGTCTCGCTCTGCTCTGATAGCTCTGCCTCCCGCTGCTCGGGTTACTAATCAGATGCGGAATGTGCCCTCTTCGCTACACGACATCTCAGGGGCATCGTAGTCCACTGCACAATAACAAACATCAGGACACAACAACCATACGACCCAATCCAGCGAAAGTCTAAGACATGTTATCAATTCCACAGCATTATGTTGTCTGCAGCCAACATAATCGCTTAGGAAAATAAACATGCCAATCACTCATCCCATCCCTTGGGAGAGGTATGAAACTCAATCAGGACTCTCGCTAACAGTCACGACTCTCACGTAGTCATCCTAATGTCCAACCACAAGCCTAGGGTTTCTAAGTCCATAATGACCTACAACCTAGGCTCTGATACCACTCTAATCTGTCACGCCCCGGCGTCGAAACTGCGACTCGGGCTCGCCAACAGATCCGCCGCCCATACGGTGAACCCCGTATAGACGAAGCGTCAAACCTGCAAAAGATAGATACTAAACTATCCAGATATCAGAGCTGAAAATAAACCACTAGAAATAAATAAATTAGTACAAAGTCCTCACCAAAGTACAAGTCACTCAACTCAGAAGGAAAAGTACAACTCTATACCTCACTACAAGGTCTCTCAACAAGAAACTCTCAAAATAAAAAGGGTACATCTACTCTCTGGACGACGACTGGTAGGGATCTAGCTCGCGACTCCCTCACCACGATCAGAAGAAGCAGCAACAGGAGCAGCAGGAACAGGAGTAGAAGTCCCTGTGGGAAAATACACCACGACGGGTGTGAGAACTACGTCCCAAGTAGTTCTCAGTGGGTGCCGCCAACAAGCCCAACGGACTGCCCACTAAGTCTACTAGAGGCATAAAGTAACAATATAAAACTGAAATGAAAGGGCTGGGAAAGTAACTCTACAGCTACTATGCCTCTATCTAGATGCTCAAGAAAAGGAACAGATGAAACATGATGCATCTACTAACACACACAGTAAACTCACCAAATCTAAACTGACTGCCTCAAAGGGTCCAGTCAAACCTGCGCCCACCTACTGCCACACATCCTCAACAGGACGGGTCTACCGTAGGGTGTCCGTGACTGCCGCTAACTGGTCCAGTCAGAGGGACGGCGTCGACAAGTCGCGATAGCAAGTAACAGGCCCAACTCCGGAGTGGCTCTCGAGGGGAGCGACCCCACCGAGGAAAGTATCCGCGTATCTCTGTCGAGCTCAAATATGGCTCATGCAGGCTATAGTCCAAACCACGATCAACAAGATCGACCAACAACACCAACTCTCAACCACAAGCTGGAAGTCACACAGCTGGGGCCACCGTTCACCAGACGGCTCCCACAACAGAACACTAAACTCTCCAGAAAGACCGACACCATACGGGTTCGGAAACCCGATAGACCGGTGCTAAGAACCCTATCAAACAAGAACAGACTCTAGGCTCCGACTATCGAAGTTCCCGATCCCTTATAGTTCGGGAAAGCAATAATCACAGTACAACTCGCAGAAGACGCCAACAGGGCCCGAAAGTCCCGGGAGACCTACCCCTACAACCCTATCAAACAAGAACAGGTTCCAGGCTCGGCCCCCGTGGCTTTCGTCCCGACAGAGGAACGGCCCCTAGAACCCAGACCACTCGAATCCTTTCGAGTGGGGAGATTTACAGGAAAAAGGTGACATTTGTTATTGAAAACTAATTTGATCTGGAAGAAATCCATATTTAATGATTTTAGTTCTTTTTAGAAAAACAGTTAGAAAACAAGTGTTTTACCCAAACCCCGAAGGGCTGATGCCTTTGTCCAATCAAACAAGAACAGACTCCAGCGGCCCTTCGATGTTTGGAAGAAAACATTGGTAGACTAAAATCATGTGTATGTCGAAGAGGGTTCTGGGTTCTAGGTCCGGCTAACACTAGTACACTACTGCCACTAACACAGTGGCGACGACCCAAACAGGGGAAAACAAGATCTCTCGGGTCCACCGTTTACCCCAAACGGTTCCCGATACAGACAAGCGAACCACCACATCTACCAGACTCCACTCTGCTCCCAAGCACGAGTGCAAATGCATCCCACACTAAAGAGAAGTCCCGACCGCTCGGCCCACTACCCGGGCGAGGATAACACTAAGTCCAGGAATGCGACATAAAGTGTGGATGTCTAAACATAAATAACCCTAGCCTAAGTGAGGGTTTTCTACTGGTCTAGTTACACATGCAACATATGACGGGGGTGCTAGGTCAGGTTCCAACATAATAAATATTCAACATGATAGTAGGAAGCAAGAGATCACAAGATCGACAGATAAAACAAGGATCAACAATTCCTATACTCTAGCATGCTACCCAAGTCCAATCACTATCATGCATGGTTCTATATAAATAGAATTAGAGCACAGTCCACAGATCTTGAAAGCAAGCCACCCACCTGAAGGTGCACAACTGTCCAGGGTCGTACAGCTGAAAATACCAGGAAATCCAAATCTCCTACTCCAAAAGATCCAGCAACACTCGTAACTCTCCTGGGTACAACACAAAGTCCACAAATACACATCAAGTCCAAAACTGTCCATAAAAACATACACAGAATTTCAGTCTCAAAGATGTCCCTTTTTCACCTGCTGAAAATGGCCAGAAAAATCAAATAAAAATATCACAGCGATCCTCGCGTCGATACCTTCGAAACGGTACCCTGCACGTCCAAATCCGAGCCCCGTAGGCCGAGTTACAAATTCTACAGTACAGGTGCGCAAACACTCACAACCACACAACTGTAAAACTCTGCACAGTAAGAGGGGAAACAGTAAACCTTCGGGCAAGCCTCATAAAAATCCCAAAAAAAAATACGATGATAATCCACGCGACGAGTAGATCCAAAAAGTGTATAGGCTCGTCTCGATCCGATGTCCAGTTGAGGAGATAAAATTCCGGCAAGGGGCCGCTGTCCAAAAACTCCACCAGAAAATAGCGGCTTAGAAATGCCTCGAAAACCGTGTCATAAACTCTGAATCCAGCAAGATGATCAACACGAAAGTCGAAGACGTACCTCTCGTGATTCCAACGCCGCAAAAATCGTCCAAAAATACTGACGGAGTAGCTCTGTGGACATCTCAGATCGAACTGCGACGATAACGGGCCTCCGATGAAAGATCGCCACACTGCGTTCCGATGCCGAAGTCGTCGACGCCGCGGCTTCCAAAAAATCCGGGCCTCTGCCAGAAGATGCGCAAGATGAAGATCTCCAACTTTGCTAAAGGGGCTATGGGCAGGGGAGCTCGGGAAAGGGGGCAAAAAGCCCAAGCAAGCCAGCTATTTATAGGCCCAGCCCGAAAATCCACCTTTTGGGCTTTTGGCCCAAAGTTTCGGGCGCCCGGTACTTCCGGGCTGCTACAGTAACGGGCCCGGCCCGTTACTGTTCATGCCCGGAAAATCCCCAGGCCGCCACGTGTACACCCAAACAGCAAACAGCTGTTTGGGCCAACAGCCATGCGCCACGTGGCCGAACCCCGCGACGACACGTGGCGTCCACACCGGGAGCCTCGGGTCAACGCGCCCACGCCGCGCCCCACGTGTGCCCACGCGTGCCTGTCGGGCATGCGGCCCGAGGTACCAGCTCCCCGCATCGTGGATCGCGCGCACAACGCCGCACCAACCCCGATCTGCCACGTGTCCATCCCCGGTCCACCGTGCACCCGCGCCAATCCCGCGGACCGCGCCCACTGCGCCCGCCAACTGGGAGCCGCCACGTGGCCAGCCCCCGGGTGCACGCCTCCGCGGTGGACCGCGCGTCTCCGCCGCCGCCAGTCGCCGCGCTCCGCCGCCCGCCGCCGCCGCCGCCGGCGCCCCTCCGGCGGCCGGAACAGTACCAAATCACCTCGAAATCCGTGCCGGGTCATCCGGGCTCCGAAAAATACAAGTAAATAGTCCATCTTGACCGTTTTCGCGCGCTGAATCCAAATCCGAAGTCCGATTTGCCAAATTCCACTTCTAAAATTTCTCAAAAATTCCCGGGAAAGCAAACTTGATCCATTTTTTATGCCGAGTCCAAATCTTGGGTCCAATATGCGCGCAAACACCTCTAACACCCAACACGGGTCTCCAGAAGCCGCAGATCCAACAGTAATCCAAACGTGGGAATTTCCGGGTCCACACACGGATCCCGAACCCTGTTTTACTGGAATTGCCTGACTCGTTACGACGATCCGGATCACAGTTAATCCGATCCGGATCGCCGTCGTGAAAATTTCCAGAAACGGACAGTTTTTTATCCTTATCTTCTTCCTAGGGTTTCTAACCTATATATAGACCCTATGATTCTTTTTCTAGGGTTAATCCACATAGAGCCGTCATAATCAAATATCATCTTATACGGCCCTAGATCCACATATAGAGAAGAAAGGAAATCATTAGATATTACTCTATGTTTCTTCATCTATATTGATTAGTTTGATTCTAGGTTTTCATACTCACATCTTGAGTTGAATCAAACTAATGAATACTTAGATGGTATTTCCTATCTATCTTTGATCTAAGTATTCGGCGGATCGTCACCACCCAAAAACAACGATTTATCCCAAAATCGGCGCGTGGACTCGCGTGGCCTTGTGGATTCAAGGTGCAACCGCTCTCGTGGATTCGGAGCGAGGTACGTTCGTGGATTCGAAGCGTGCTACTGGATGAAGACCGTGGATTCGGTCAGACGTCGTGGACTCGACGTTGGACGCCGTGGATTCGGCGTTGGACGCAGATCGTGGATTCGTGAAGCGTTGTGGAGCGAGCGGAGAAGATCAACTAGGAGCGTATGGAAAAGGTTGAGTCGTCTGTGAGTACGGTATATCACCTTGTACGTGTTCAATTCTACTGGATTTCACCGTGTTATCGGTCCCGTGGTTTTTTACTCCGGTTTGGAGTTTTTCACGTAAAAATCTTGCGTGTTCATTTATATTTCCGCATTGGGTTTTTAATTGCGCAATGATTTTTTGAGTGTTTATTGTTTACACCTATTCACCCCCGTCTAGGTGTTTTTTCCCCTATTTAGATCCATTATTACATATAACCCAACAAGTGGTATCAGAGCGGGAATAGGGTTGTAAACAATGGTTGAAGGTGGAAACATCAACAGACCCCCATTCTTTGATGGAATAAATTATGCGTACTGGAGAGTACGGATGAAAGCCTTTTTAATTTCCATCGACGAACGGGTGTGGCAATCAATTGAATTAGGATGGACTAATCCAACTGAAATTATTGCTGATGTTCGCACCATCAAACCTAGGTCGAAATGGACCAAGGAAGAGTTAGATTCATCTTCTTACAATGGCAAGGGAATTAATGCTATTTTTAATGCCTTATCTCAAACTGAATTCTCTCGCGTCTCGGCATGTGAGACTGCGAAAGAAATCTGGGATGTTCTTTAGGTTACACATGAGGGAACTAACCTCGTGAAGATTCAAAAGCTGCAAATGCTTACGAGCAGATTTGACTCTATTTTCATGGCAGAAAATGAATCTTTCACGGACTACTATACACAATTGCAAAACATCGTAAACTCATGTGCTAACCTGGGAGAGAAGATTCCAGAATTTAAGGTTGTAAGAAAGATCTTAAGAACTCTTCCTGAACAATTTCGCCCAAAGGTTACAGCCATTGAAACTATTAAACACCCGGACGAAATGCGTGTAGAAGAACTAGTTGGTTCATTACAAACTTATGAAATGACATTTACTACTAACTATTCTTCGGGAAAGGCATCCTCTTCTAAGTCTTCAGGCTATGCTTTGAAAACAACAAAGGAAGAAGACACGGATTCATCCTCCTCAGACGATGACGAAAACCTATCTATGGAGGAATTTGAGAAGCAGCTTGCTCTCTTGACAAGGAAGTTTCGCCGTAACTTTCGAAGGGGTAATTCAAGTAAAACTCCATCCTTCGGAAAGTCGAAGAAAGGCAAGGGTATTTCAAGTTACAAGTCAAGAAAGCAAGAGAACCTTTCAAAGGATAAGAAAAGTTCAGAAGGACAAGTCCAATGCTTCAAGTGCCGAGGATACGGCCATATCTCAACGGAGTGTCCAACTAAGAATCCGTCGAAGAAGAAAGCGATGCAAGTCGTCACCTGGGATGACAACTCAACGTCAAATGAGTCATCCTCAAGTGATGAAGAAGAAAGCGCAACGGCATTCCACGCGTCCACATCTTCACCCTTCATGTGCTTAATGGCAAGTACTTCAGATTCATTGTCCAACTCCTCCCGGGTTGAAAAAACTGCAACGGATGATGAATCAAGTAACTCTGAAGGTGAAGATTTTGTTTTAGCCTACCACAGACTTTTACGGGATTCAAAGAAACTGGCTAAACAAAACAAGGGGTTGAGAGGGAGATTACAGGATCTCGAAGAAGAAGTAAAAAGGGTAACTTCTCTCTCGACCGATCTTGAAGTGGAAAGGGATAATCTGATAAAAGCAAATGTTTCCCTTCAAGAGTCCAATGAGCAATTCGAGAAGAATTATATAGATATGGTGAACAAAGCGAATTACTTCTTGAAGCTCAACGGCGAGGCTCGACAAGAAAAATTGAAAATGACAGAGACCATTCTCCAACTAAAGGATGACTTAAAGAGATTTACTTTTGGAAGGAGTAAGTTGGATAAGCTTCTTGGTCTTGGTCAAACAAATCGGTTCGGCCTCGGGTACACTCAAACTGGAAATAGTCCAAGTTCGAGTGGGACAGTTTTTGTGCCTCAGTCGGTATCTCCTCCTCCGACACCGGAATTCACGACAAACAACGACAACAAGCCTACTCTTTTCTCTTCGGGATCGTCAAGCTCAAAGGTATGTTTTCGTTGTGGTATTTCAGGGCACATAAGGAGATATTGCATGACAGGAGCCAAACGCTCAACTCAGACATTTCTTGCAACGACTACCAAAAGGTTGATTCCCCGGAAATCAAAGAAGGATTTGTCAAAAGAAAAGAACATTGGTAGTACTTCAAACAAGACGATGACAAAAGAAAAAGATCAATCATACAAGACGTCTTCATCAAGGAAAATTTCTCAACCATTGCCAACATACTCTAAAACTCAAAAGGTTTGGGTATGCAAAGGTGAAATCTTTCCTTGTCTTTAATCTTTCCACGATAAAATGTTGTGCAGTTTATGTAGACTATTTTTCTTTCTTTGGGCCGACCCGTCAACCATCTTTGGGAGGTAAATGGTATATTTTCTTATTGGTTGATGATTTCTCTAGGTTTTCATGGGTAGCATTTTTAAAAGAGAAAGCTGATACGTTTGATTCTTTTCATGAGATTTGCCATCGTATTATGATTGAAAAGAAAGAAAAGATCATTCGTGTTAGAAGTGATAGAGGTGGAGAATTCATTAATTCCAAATTCATTGATTTTTACACTTCCAACGGCATAAAACATGAATTCTCGGCACCCTATACACCTCAGCAGAATGGTGTTGTTGAGCGCAAAAACAGGGTTGTTCAAGAGATGGCGCGTGTGATGCTTCATAGCCGGAATTTACCGCTATATTTTTGGGCTGAGGCTGTGAACACCACTGTCTATGTCATTAATCGAGTGTATTTGCGCCCAGGAACTTTAAATACACCATATGAGCTGTGGTTTAGTAGAAAACCGGATATCAAATATTTTCGTATCTTTGGGAGTCGATGTTTTATTTTGCGTGATCGCGAAAATCTTGGTAAGTTCGATTCTCGAAGTGACGAAGGGATCTTTTTGGGTTATTCTACAAATAGCAGAGCATATCGGGTATTTAACATGGAATCTAAAACGATTGTAGAATCTATAAATGTTAAAGTAGATGAAGCTTTTCACTTTGCATCTGAAAAATCTACCCTCGATATCTCTCTTGATGATGATACACCTGCCAATGCATCTTCTCATAACAATTCTTCCAATAATAATGATGCATCTAATGGCTCTTCAAGTTTATCTGATGTGCAGGAATCATCTCATGTACCTCCGAGTACTCCGTTACAACAAACGTTACGCATCTCCAAGGATCATCCTGAATCAAACATCATTGGAGACCCACAAGAAGGAGTCAAAACTCGGAGACAGTTGGTTTGTGGATTCGCTTGCTACGTTTCCTTGATCGAACCAAAGAACATCGATGAAGCTCTTCAGGATGACTACTGGATTAAAGCAATGCAGGAAGAGCTCCATCAGTTTGAGCGAAACAAAGTTTGGGAATTAACAAAGCCTCCAAAGCAACACAATGTGATAGGTACCAAATGAATTTTCAAGAATAAGAAAAATGAAGATGGTACCATCATCAGGAACAAAGTACGTTTAGTTGCTCAAGGCTACTCTGAAGTAGAAGGTATAGACTTTGATGAAACTTTCGCCCCTGTAGCTAGACTCGAGTCCATTCGTATATTATTCGCGATAGCTTGTCATTTTAAAATAAAATTGTTTCAAATGGACGTTAAGAGCGCATTTTTAAATGGGTTTTTAAATGAGGAAGTTTATGTGGCTCAACCGAAAGGTTTTGTAGACTGTAAACTACCTAACCATGTTTTTCGTTTGAAAAAGGCTCTTTACGGTTTAAAACAAGCACCGCGAGCATGGTACGAAAGGTTGACAAATCACCTATTGGATAAGGGCTATACTCGAGGGGGAGCTGACAGGACTCTCTTTGTGAAGCATTATCAAAATAACTTCATTGTTGCACAAATCTATGTCGATGACATTGTTTTTGGAGCAACAAAGGATAATGATGCTTCTAAATTCGCTGAAACCATGGAAAGCGAATTTGAGATGTCAATGATGGCCGAATTGACTTATTTCCTTGGATTGCAAGTGAAACAGAGTGACGAAGGCATCCATTTGTGTCAATCCAAGTATGCTTTGGAGTTGGTCAAAAAGTTTGATCTAGAAAATTGTAAAGATTTTCCAACTCCAATGGGAACTAGCAATAAAGGATTAGGAAGTGAATCTTTTAGTGACAATGTAGACGAGAAACTTTATCGGAGTATGATTGGAAGTCTACTTTACCTCACGGCTAGTCGCCCGGATATATCTTTTGGTGTTGGGATCTGCGCGAGATATCAATCTGCACCAAAGGAGGTTCACCTGAAAGCGGTGAAACGGATCATCCGATACATTAAAGGAACCATAAATTTCAGAATTTGGTATCCTATGGGAACAAGTCTAGATATTATTGGATACTCAGATGCCGATTGGGCAGGATCTGTGGATGATCGGAAAAGTACGAGTGGTGCATGTTTTTATCTTGGTCATTGCCTTGTTGCATGGCATAGTAAAAAGCAAAACTGCATTGCACTCTCGACTGCCGAAGCGGAATATATCTCAGCGGGTAGTTGTTCAACCCAACTCATTTGGATGAAAAGTGTGTTGAGCGACTTCCGGATTTCAGCAACTTCGGTAACAATTCTTTGTGACAACACTAGTGCTATAAACATTTCCAAAAACCCTGTGTTGCACTCTAGAACAAAACACATTGAACTTAGATATCATTTTCTTAGAGAGCTAGTTGAATCAAATACTCTTCAACTGTCATATATTTCAACTGAAGGTCAATTAGCTGACATTTTAACAAAACCTTTGGATCAAAAACGTTTTATTCATTTGCGTAAAGCAATTGGAATGCTTTCCTTGAAATAAACTTCTTTTTGAAACTTTTGCTTAGGTTAGGTTTTGTTTTTGTGTTTTTGTTCTTTATTTATGTTTATACATAGTACATTAATTGAGCATGTGTATTATTGACTTTACTTGCATCCTTTCATATAATTAGAAATTTATTATGCTTTGGATATCATAATAATTCAGTTGATGCATTGATCATTTATTTAAATTAAATCATTTTTAATTGATCAAAGTCAATTTCTCTCTCAATGATCTCTTGGTATTGTTTTTATCTTATTTGACTATTTGGTTGAGTATGAATTCGAGATCAATCCTTGGTTGAATACTTTATATCTTAAATTAATTGATAGCCGATTGAGGGGGAGTCAAAGAAATGTAAAATGCTCAAAAGATGTGGAAAGAGTTACATCCCAATGAGGAGTGTGAAAACTACCACCACATGGAGGAAAGAGCTACCACCTCGGTCGTCCGAGTACTGTGTGCAGCTACCACATGTATACCAAGCATGGGTTTGTAATTTTTGATTAAATAAAATGCATGATTGAAATACTTGACTCAGTCAAATTTCAAGGTTGGTATAAGGTGGGTTTTTTTAATGAAAGATGCTCAAAGAGCCACTCTCTTCAACAGATTGACTAGATACATTATATAATTTATTTGGGATTTCAAACATCTATTGATCTTGGTAATTCATTTTCTTTACCATTTTAATGATTTGATAAACGCCGTACTCATAAGATCATGATGGATGTGTTTGAACTTGATCAACTTTAAAGGTTTTAATTTCTGTAAATTTTCATGTCATTATTTGAATGTTATTGATAGATTTAACATCATTTATTTCTCTTGGCATGAAACGATGATTTTTGTTTAAAGTTGATGTGCTAAAATGCTTACATACTTTTTCTGGATTTTATTGAATTTTTCTAAATTATTCTGAAGGAAAAGTTGGAGCCGATCCGGATCGGACATGAATGATCCGGATCCCGAACGCAGGTGTTTCCTGCGGGTAGCCGATCCGGATCGAAATCTCGATCCGATCCGGATCACGGCTAGGGTTTTATTAGAACAAGAGGGATTTTGATTTCTTTTATTCCAATCTTTTGTTCTTAAGACTCCAGAGTTTCTCTCTCTAGAATTCATCCTTCTTGGAGCCTTTCAAACTCGAGTTTTTCGATTCCAAGTAAGTTTTATTGATCAAAATCTCGTTTTTTTCACTGTTTTTCCTTGTTTGCTCAAAACGTGAGTAGAAATCATGGAACTTTTTCATTTGTGAATGGTTTTTGGTCAAATCTCTTTTGAAATAAGAACTCTGGGTAGATTAGTTTTGATTATATGCTAGGTATTCTCTTGATTAACGAATTTTTGGGCTTCGATTTATGAAAATTCGGTTTTAGGGCATATAATGGGAATTTTTGAAAATCATGCAATTGATCTATTTTTAAAATTCTTTTTGCAAAACTTATTTGATTCTTAGTCTCTCTACACGATAATGTTTGTTTGGGTACAATTTTTCAAATTTTTCAAAACTTACAAAATTTTCGTGTTCTTGAGTTGTTGCTCACAGGATTTCTTTTCTCAAGAAACCAATAGCAATGGTGATCACATGGATCATTCTTCTTCTGGCTACTATGGTTCATACTCGAGCAACCAATAAATTGAAAAGAGCCAAGAAACTTCAACAAAAAGGTGAATTTGATCTTATTAGTGACTCGGAAACTGAAGCAAATAATGTTGAAGTAGACTGGGACGTGTTATTGGATGATGATGAATCAATGCCCGTTAAACCTGAACAAAAGCCTTCCAGTGGATCAAAAGGAAAGGCATCCATTGACACAGGAAAAGCACCTTTGACGTCACCGACCATCTCGGTAAAAAGGAAACGACTTGCTCGACGCTTTGGACAAGCACGAGAGGCTAATGCTAGCAAGCCAATGGTTCCTGACTCCCCGCCTCGGGTGGAAGGAGTGTTCGTCAACATTGATCGCCTTCAAGCTTTTGAACATCGTGAATGTATCGGTGAACGACATGTCAACATTGAAGCTCTCCGAAATCACTCACCAGAGTTTTGGAACTTTAATTGAGCAAGCTAATCTCATCCAAGTCTGCCGATTCCCTGAATTACTTGGGTATTGTTTGTATCGTGTAAGAACCTTTTACACGAATGCAAGACATCTTCAAGAAGATGAACGTGGCTCAATGCATTTCTATACAAATATCCAAGGGATGAAACTTAAAATCACTCCGCAGTTAATCGGCGAAGTCCTTGGAATGGAATCCAACACATCGGGGATTAACTATTTGACGGGAAGAAGTTTGACGAATGCCTTATGGCAAACCGTGATAAGAAAAATTTGTTTGAAAGGGACTGAATCAGCTGATGGCAAGAGTGTAAAATCCAAACATCTTCGACTGGAGTACCGATTTGTTAACTTCATCACGTGTTACAACATTCTTCCTAACATGCAGACAAAGGTACTGAGATGGGATAGAATGTTGTTCCTATATCTCATAGGTAATCCCTCTGAGGCTGTAGGATTGAACATGAACATCCCCTACATAATTTGGAATAGATGTCACGCCCCGGGGGGTTTGTTTTAGTGGAAATGATTCATAAAAGTCAAACATTTGACGTGTAAAATTTTTTGTAAAAGCGAACCCCTCTTCCCCGGCGCATGCCCAGACCCGCCACACATACAGGGTCACTCTGCAACGGACAGAGTCTCCCCTGTATGTGCACGGCGTAGCATTCAGTACATGTTCCAACATACACAACCATTCAATCACAACAATTATTAACATACAACCAGCATTCTAACTTATTTGAAATGTATGGCCGATCAGTTTGGAAAGGATAAATCCACAGTTTTAAAAGGAGCGCCTACCCGGCGCTTACGTTTTGAAAGCGAGTTTCGAAATCAACATAAAACCACAAGGTTTTGAAAACGGTGCCCACCCGACACCAAGTTTTGAAATCCCTTTTGCAATCCATAAATCCACAGGGTTTTGAAACCAGTGCCCACACGACACTTCGATTTTAAAAATGGTTTTCGCAATCTTTTCTTTTGCTTTTGCCTTTTTCATTTTCAAATGGCCAACAAGATTAAAAGGGAGAGTAACGCATAAGAGGATAACTAAATGCAACCCATACCGACATCCACGCCGACCCCACGAGGGTATCGAGAACCTCTCACATAACTACAATGTAAATGAAATGCAAGAAAGAAAAGGAAATACAGTCCAGGGTCCCCAGCGACCCAGCTGCTCCTGTCCCGTCCTCACCACCGCCTACGTCTCCCCCCGTCTGAACCCTGTCACGAAGTGGGAAGTCAGTGACGTAAAAGTAGTAGAGCAGGAGAATATAATAAAACAAACCGTGAAGACAAGCGGAGCAACCACCCTCTCGAGGAAGAAGGCAACCTGTACACCTGTATCCTGTAATACCCGGCCACGTCGGACAACTAAACCGACGGCCCATACCGTACCTGCAGAAACCTGACCACGTCGGACAACTAAACCGACGGGTCGCACCGCTCGCACCTCGGCACCTCAAACCCCACCACTAATAAGGGGCCCCACTACGTCACCTCGTGGGTATACACGGGTCATAGACCACTTTTCCGGAAAAGCGCACCCTTTGCGGTGGCCAAACCGCGGGTGCGCGTGTTGCAGCCTCGAGCCAAGTAACCATAACCACCATCATGTCAGCATCATAATATATATAACAAGAGTAATGCGGCAAAGTGTATAATCAAAAGCAAAACCGTAGCATATGCGATGAAAAGTAACCCGCTATCATGTATAATCAAAAACGAGGTAATAATACGTGCGCTCGAAGGTAGCCCGCCAACATATAGCTATCAAAAGGAGAACGACCGTCGGAGACCGACGCTAAACACTATGAAGAACCCACTAACATGCATAAGCTATCACCCATCACTATTTAACCCCAGTACACTTAGAATAGACCCCGTCCAACATGATAGAGTTAGATGCTAGGACAAAGAAAATAAAACCCACTACATAATAAACCTGATCATAACGACATTACGCATAAAGGGATTCTAAGGGTGTACCCACCTGAAACGTGAAGAAAGTGTGTGGAAACTTCAGTTAAAATGCTTCCACCCTGAGCCCGAAAAGAACTACAGTAAGAAGTATCGTTAATAACATCGTCGGGGTCAAAAACACTCAAAAACGGGGCGAAACGGGCCAAAAACGGAGCTTCTGGGCTCTTTGGCTGAAGGCTGGTGCACGGTCCGGGCGTGGACCGGGTTTACAGCGTCGGCGGTTGCGCTGCATGCGCCGGGTGCACGCAGGAAGCGTGCACCGCGCATCCTGGGCCGGGCCGGTGCACGACACGAGCGTGCACCGGGCTCACGGCCACTGGGGCCTGCGGTGAGCACCGGGTGCACCCCGTAGCGTGCACCGCACCCGAGCGGGCCGGGCCGGCGCACGAAAGCGTGCGCCGGGTCCGCGGCTCTGGCTGCCGATGCGTGCGCCGGGTGCACGCCTGGAGCGTGCACCGCGCACGGTGTGCAGCCCGGCGCACGGTTTCGTGCGCCGGGTCTGCACCTCCGAGGCTGCGGGGCGTGCACCGGGTGCACGCCTGGGCCTGTGGACCGCGGCCGTACGGACAGCACAGTGAGCCCTAGTTTTCGCATTTTCTCTCCGTTTTCGCTCCCGTGCGACTCCGGCGACGACCCCGCGAACATGGTAGCGGCGGTGGCGGCCTCCCGTTTAACAACGGCGGCGGCGGCCTCCCGTTCGGCAACACGCCTCGCACGCAACACGAAAAGAAAGAGAATCTTATACCGAAAAGATAACCAGGAAGACCCAAACCGCTCACCTTGTTTTCGCCGGTGAGGGAGAAAGGAAGAGGATCGTCCCGCTCTCTTTCGTCGGGTTCCGCAGGGCGTGCGATCGTCCTTCCTTCTCCTCGTCTCCGTCTCGGTTCCTTACGCCCTCGGTTGAAAAGAGAGGAAATATGAATCGGGGTTTTTCCCCTTCCCTTTCTTAAGGGGGCCGCCTTAAACCCTAGCCGTCAAGAGAGAAACCAAGGAGGGAAAAACCCTACGACCCCCCGATTGTAAAGAAACCCTAAAATTGCCAAAATAAAAACCGACGGCTAAGATTGTCTCGAAAAGCGTGTCAAACGCTCGCACGGATCCCGGAGCACACAGAAAGGGGCCCAAACTTCAAAAATTTATTCTGGGAGATCCGGGAGTCGGAATTCGAATCCGATCGCGTCTTCGTTCACCGTTTTGCGAGCTCTAGCACCAAAAATTATCCGCAAGTCCCGATGATCAGCCCAAAAATTCTCGAATTTCTGCCCCACCTTAGTCAACTAAAAAAAATATTAAATTAGGACCCTAAACGAAAAACCGAAAGGTCGAGGTACCACCCAAAAGATAAAATAACCCACTGACATAAAAAAATGAAAAGTCCGATCGCCTCGAAATGTGTACCAGCCACCTAGCACGGATTCCGATGCACCACTCAAAGCAAACGCTTTGACCCCCATTCCGGGAGATCCGTAAGTCGGAATCCGAATCCGTTCGCTTTGCCGCCCTCCGTTCTTCGAGCTCAAACGCAGAAAAATACTAGCGGCCCCGGTCAGTCCATTGCCGAAAGCGGTGAAAAGTTTTCCTACCAGTCCTGTCAAAATAAAAAGGGGGTATACAGGGTAAGGGAACGCCAGGACTCTACATCACTCACCACAAAAAAAAAGTTTCGTCCTCGAAACTTAATCCTGGTCCGCAACGCATAAAACTGAGTAGCACTCCTCCATCTTTAACTCCTGTTCCTAAGTCGCTTCACGTTCTTCTTGGTTGCTCCACAGCACCTTCCCATAGGGGGTCGCCCGGTTGCACAATCCTTTTTGTCCTCTCGTGCTAAGGTCCGCACCGGTGTTCCGTCGAAGCTCAGGTCCTCTCTAAGCTCAAAGGCAGTGACCATCCGTCACCCAAAAATCAAGTAAGCAGGTTCAGAGCACATCTTCGAGAGTCCGGCTCATTCGCTCCGGCTGTCCGCCGGTCTGGGGGTGAAACGCCGTGCTGAAGTGTGATTTAGTCTCTAGAGCTCGTTGCAGACTTGCCAAAGGTTCGACACCAGCCGAGTGTCTCTAGTCCACCAAAATTTCTGCTTGAGGTCCTCGTACATCTTCGTATCACCTGGATGCGCCGCAGAGGAAGCGCCGTGCGCCTCTGACGGTAATTCCTTCTTCAATACTAGCAGTTCGGGCACGCAAGTCCACCCTCGAAAACGTATTGCGTTGTTCGCACTCGCCGAAAAGTCGCTTGCGTGGTCCGGGGGGGCCTTGTCTCGAAAAAACTGTATCCGTGCGCCCATCTTCTGACCTTCTAGGGTTTCTCTAAAAGGGTTGGCTTGACCCTCAAGGACAAAAGTCGCGCGACAGCACCGGTCCTGCTGAGTACTCGCGCTCATCGGTTCCCCCCCCCCGATTTGACCCTTCCTGCTTAAAACATCCGCTACTACACTTGCTTTTCCCGGGGTGGTACTGAATGGACAAGCCGAGTCCTTCAGTAACTCCAACCAATGTTTCTGCCGCAAAATTCAAATCCTTCTATGTGAACAAAACTTAAGACTCTGGCGGTCCGAAAACACATCACGATGAACTCCAAAAGGTGGTGTCTCCAAAGCTTTAAAACGAAAACGACTGTTGCCAGTTCCGGATCGTATGTCGAGCAGTTCCGCTCACCTTCTCTGTGATTCCCGTTGCTGGCACAATGTGCCCCAAAAAGTCCACTTCGCGAAGTCAGAACTCACATTCTTAGATTTAGCAAACAACTTCTGGTCCCTGAGATTCCGGAGAAAAGTTCGTAAGTGCTCCTCGCAGTTGATTGGAGAGGTCATCAATCCCGGACTTGTTCTTCACTGTAACATTGTTTATCTCCCTATAGTCGATGCGTAGGCGTAGACTTCCGTTCTTCTTTTGCACGAAATGCACGGGTGCGCCCCAAGGTGACACACTCGGCCTGATGAACCCTTTATTCAGAAAAACTCCTTGTTGTGCCTTAGATTCCCTCAGTTCCGCGAAAGCCATTCCGCAAGGCGCCTAAATGATAGGTTGCGTGTCTGGTAGGAGCTCGAAAGATAGGATGACCTCTCGCCCGGGGGTATTCCCGACAATTCAGTCAGGAGGATGGCAGAAGAAACCCCTACCACGGGGGTGTCAGTGAACGACGTAAAGGGTCGAGTCGCTAGGCTCGCTGAAACCAAGTAGCTATACAACCGCCGGATACCTCGTCAACCAGTCCCTGCCCAGCACCTCGTCGTATTCCTGCCTCCCGACTCGAAATTCCCAGTCACGACGACACTGGTCCGCACGCCACCCCAGCCGGCGCTGAGCAGTCCGCAACAAAGTCTCGCGATGCGTCGGGGTGCCCCAGTCATACCGCCCAACCTATACCAATGGTCCCTTAAAAGTCCAAAACATCCAACCCGACGATGAGGAAAACAAGCCACACAACGCCCTCACAAGGCTCCGAGGGGTGCCAACCAAACAGGCTGGGTTACTAACTACCATAACTTCCCCTCCAAAAAAAATAATGAACTCACCTGTCACCGACACAGACCGCTCCCTTCCGTCCCCAACACGGGACACTTCCACCCGTCACCAACACGGGCCACAAGCTCGGAGCATATCCACCAACCCGGACCACCCGCTCCGACTATCCATCCTACCGAGGCGACGGTCAAGACTAACGTTAGGTTTCAGCTCTAAGACCTACCACAAGGTCTACCCCACAGAAAGGGCTGCGTACAGGGCCTCCTAGCCGAAGGTGACCAGTACCAAAACTCCGAGTAGTCGCCAGATCCCCCCCTTGACTCACACCAGCCCCAAAAGATCACAATCCACAACGCTCCCAACCAAGCCTCAAGGCTATGCGTTAGTCATGTGAAGCTGGCGACAAAACCCACAAGGTAGGGTCCTACTTCCGTCCCGGCACCGACGGGGTGCGACGCTCCAACCTGCCACTAGCTCTCGGTCCCAAACCGTTGCCCCACCCAGCACCGGGCATCTAATCGAGCGGTAAACTTCTAGACCAACAGCGACACTCCCAACTAGAAGAAAATCTAAGCTCTAGGTCCGTTCAGCAAAGACCTCCAGGTACTGAAGACTATCCATCTGAAATCTAAGGGTCGGAAGAAGACAAGCAAAGAAAACAGCGAGAAGAACCGTGTCAAAAGTTGCCTAGGTTCACTAAACACACTCGAGGGATCACACGCCAACCCACCAGCAGGACAACCGAACCGACGCACTTGTGCAAAAAACGGGAACCCAACCCAAAGCTTTACCACCACAACCCCACCAAAAGGAGCCACCCGTGAACCCATCACGACGATCTCTACAATCGTCGCAGTGTCTACGGTGAAAGGCCGAACCATGGGTAATAATTATAGGGGAAGAATCCTCACTCCCTCCCGTACCTTGCCCATGGTGCAAAAGGGATCGACCGACTACCCGCTGTAACTTAACACCAGAAAACCCAGAAGGTACATGTTTGGACAAACGGCTATCCAGTTACTCATGACCGACAGACGGCTGACAAACCAACAACCCCCGGTGGGTTGTGCTACCACCCGAGCGATATCGGGAAAAGAAACCCAATAGTCCCCGCACTCTCGCATCTGTTGCCGCAGGAGCTAGTTTTCCGCGGCCGTCGACGTCGTCGTATCTGCCTCCGCGTCCCCGGCCGATGATCTGGTACGGGCCATATCTGTACACACACAACAAGAGTCAGCTCTAGACTTCACTTACAAAACAACGAACCACCTAGCGAGAGAAAAGGACTCGGACTCTTCCCCCCCCTCGATCACTCGCGTTCTACCTTCCTATGCCCTACCCATTTCATTCACCTGTAGGCAAGTGAGGTATCCCCACGGATGTCGGCACAAACTATTGTGATTGAAAGAACGTCTCTGATACCATTTAATCTGTCACGCCCCGGGGGGTTTGTTTTAGCGGAAATGATTCATAAAAGTCAAACATTTGACGTGTAAAATTTTTTGTAAAAGCGAACCCCTCTTCCCCGGCGCATGCCCAGACCCGCCACACATACAGGGTCACTCTGCAACGGACAGAGTCTCCCCTGTATGTGCACGGCGTAGCATTCAGTACATGTTCCAACATACACAACCATTCAATCACAACAATTATTAACATACAACCAGCATTCTAACTTATTTGAAATGTATGGCCGATCAGTTTGGAAAGGATAAATCCACAGTTTTAAAAGGAGCGCCTACCCGGCGCTTACGTTTTGAAAGCGAGTTTCGAAATCAACATAAAACCACAAGGTTTTGAAAACGGTGCCCACCCGACACCAAGTTTTGAAATCCCTTTTGCAATCCATAAATCCACAGGGTTTTGAAACCAGTGCCCACACGACACTTCGATTTTAAAAATGGTTTTCGCAATCTTTTCTTTTGCTTTTGCCTTTTTCATTTTCAAATGGCCAACAAGATTAAAAGGGAGAGTAACGCATAAGAGGATAACTAAATGCAACCCATACCGACATCCACGCCGACCCCACGAGGGTATCGAGAACCTCTCACATAACTACAATGTAAATGAAATGCAAGAAAGAAAAGGAAATACAGTCCAGGGTCCCCAGCGACCCAGCTGCTCCTGTCCCGTCCTCACCACCGCCTACGTCTCCCCCCGTCTGAACCCTGTCACGAAGTGGGAAGTCAGTGACGTAAAAGTAGTAGAGCAGGAGAATATAATAAAACAAACCGTGAAGACAACTGGAGCAACCACCCTCTCGAGGAAGAAGGCAACCTGTACACCTGTATCCTGTAATACCCGGCCACGTCGGACAACTAAACCGACGGCCCATACCGTACCTGCAGAAACCTGACCACGTCGGACAACTAAACCGACGGGTCGCACCGCTCGCACCTCGGCGCCTCAAACCCCACCACTAATAAGGGGCCCCACTACGTCACTTCGTGGGTATACACGGGTCATAGACCACTTTTCCGGAAAAGCGCACCCTTTGCGGTGGCCAAACCGCGGGTGCGCGTGTTGCAGCCTCGAGCCAAGTAACCATAACCACCATCATGTCAGCATCATAATATATATAACAAGAGTAATGCGGCAAAGTGTATAATCAAAAGCAAAACCGTAGCATATGCGATGAAAAGTAACCCGCTATCATGTATAATCAAAAACGAGGTAATAATACGTGCGCTCGAAGGTAGCCCGCCAACATATAGCTATCAAAAGGAGAACGACCGTCGGAGACCGACGCTAAACACTATGAAGAACCCACTAACATGCATAAGCTATCACCGATCACTATTTAACCCCAGTACACTTAGAATAGACCCCGTCCAACATGATAGAGTTAGATGCTAGGACAAAGAAAATAAAACCCACTACATAATAAACCTGATCATAACGACATTACGCATAAAGGGATTCTAAGGGTGTACCCACCTGAAACGTGAAGAAAGTGTGTGGAAACTTCAGTTAAAATGCTTCCACCCTGAGCCCGAAAAGAACTACAGTAAGAAGTATCGTTAATAACATCGTCGGGGTCAAAAACACTCAAAAACGGGGCGAAACGGGCCAAAAACGGAGCTTCTGGGCTCTTTGGCTGAAGGCTGGTGCACGGTCCGGGCGTGGACCGGGTTTACAGCGTCGGCGGTTGCGCCGCATGCGCCGGGTGCACGCAGGAAGCGTGCACCGCGCATCCTGGGCCGGGCCGGTGCACGACACGAGCGTGCACCGGGCTCACGGCCACTGGGGCCTGCGGTGAGCACCGGGTGCACCCCGTAGCGTGCACCGCACCCGAGCGGGCCGGGCCGGCGCACGAAAGCGTGCGCCGGGTCCGCGGCTCTGGCTGCCGATGCGTGCGCCGGGTGCACGCCTGGAGCGTGCACCGCGCACGGTGTGCAGCCCGGCGCACGGTTTCGTGCGCCGGGTCTGCACCTCCGAGGCTGCGGGGCGTGCACCGGGTGCACGCCTGGGCCTGTGGACCGCGGCCGTACGGACAGCACAGTGAGCCCTAGTTTTCCGCATTTTCTCTCCGTTTTCGCTCCCGTGCGACTCCGGCGACGACCCCGCGAACATGGTAGCGGCGGTGGCGGCCTCCCGTTTAACAACGGCGGCGGCGGCCTCCCGTTCGGCAACACACCTCGCACGCAACACGAAAAGAAAGAGAATCTTATACCGAAAAGATAACCAGGAAGACCCAAACCGCTCACCTTGTTTTCGCCGGTGAGGGAGAAAGGAAGAGGATCGTCCCGCTCTCTTTCGTCGGGTTCCGCAGGGCGTGCGATCGTCCTTCCTTCTCCTCGTCTCCGTCTCGGTTCCTTACGCCCTCGGTTGAAAAGAGAGGAAATATGAATCGGGGTTTTTCCCCTTCCCTTTCTTAAGGGGGCCGCCTTAAACCCTAGCCGTCAAGAGAGAAACCAAGGAGGGAAAAACCCTACGACCCCCCGATTGTAAAGAAACCCTAAAATTGCCAAAATAAAAACCGACGGCTAAGATTGTCTCGAAAAGCGTGTCAAACGCTCGCACGGATCCCGGAGCACACAGAAAGGGGCCCAAACTTCAAAAATTTATTCTGGGAGATCCGGGAGTCGGAATTCGAATCCGATCGCGTCTTCGTTCACCGTTTTGCGAGCTCTAGCACCAAAAATTATCCGCAAGTCCCGATGATCAGCCCAAAAATTCTCGAATTTCTGCCCCACCTTAGTCAACTAAAAAAAATATTAAATTAGGACCCTAAACGAAAAACCGAAAGGTCGAGGTACCACCCAAAAGATAAAATAACCCACTGACATAAAAAAATGAAAAGTCCGATCGCCTCGAAATGTGTACCAGCCACCTAGCACGGATTCCGATGCACCACTCAAAGCAAACGCTTTGACCCCCATTCCGGGAGATCCGTAAGTCGGAATCCGAATCCGTTCGCTTTGCCGCCCTCCGTTCTTCGAGCTCAAACGCAGAAAAATACTAGCGGCCCCGGTCAGTCCATTGCCGAAAGCGGTGAAAAGTTTTCCTACCAGTCCTGTCAAAATAAAAAGGGGGTATACAGGGTAAGGGAACGCCAGGACTCTACATCACTCACCACAAAAAAAAGTTTCGTCCTCGAAACTTAATCCTGGTCCGCAACGCATAAAACTGAGTAGCACTCCTCCATCTTTAACTCCTGTTCCTAAGTCGCTTCACGTTCTTCTTGGTTGCTCCACAGCACCTTCCCATAGGGGGTCGCCCGGTTGCACAATCCTTTTTGTCCTCTCGTGCTAAGGTCCGCACCGGTGTTCCGTCGAAGCTCAGGTCCTCTCTAAGCTCAAAGGCAGTGACCATCCGTCACCCAAAAATCAAGTAAGCAGGTTCAGAGCACATCTTCGAGAGTCCGGCTCATTCGCTCCGGCTGTCCGCCGGTCTGGGGGTGAAACGCCGTGCTGAAGTGTGATTTAGTCTCTAGAGCTCGTTGCAGACTTGCCAAAGGTTCGACACCAGCCGAGTGTCTCTAGTCCACCAAAATTTCTGCTTGAGGTCCTCGTACATCTTCGTATCACCTGGATGCGCCGCAGAGGAAGCGCCGTGCGCCTCTGACGGTAATTCCTTCTTCAATACTAGCAGTTCGGGCACGCAAGTCCACCCTCGAAAACGTATTGCGTTGTTCGCACTCGCCGAAAAGTCGCTTGCGTGGTCCGGGGGGGCCTTGTCTCGAAAAAACTGTATCCGTGCGCCCATCTTCTGACCTTCTAGGGTTTCTCTAAAAGGGTTGGCTTGACCCTCAAGGACAAAAGTCGCGCGACAGCACCGGTCCTGCTGAGTACTCGCGCTCATCGGTTCCCCCCCCCCGATTTGACCCTTCCTGCTTAAAACATCCGCTACTACACTTGCTTTTCCCGGGGTGGTACTGAATGGACAAGCCGAGTCCTTCAGTAACTCCAACCAATGTTTCTGCCGCAAATTCAAATCCTTCTATGTGAACAAAACTTAAGACTCTGGCGGTCCGAAAACACATCACGATGAACTCCAAAAGGTGGTGTCTCCAAGCTTTAAAACGAAAACGACTGTTGCCAGTTCCGGATCGTATGTCGAGCAGTTCCGCTCACCTTCTCTGTGATTCCCGTTGCTGGCACAATGTGCCCCAAAAAGTCCACTTCGCGAAGTCAGAACTCACATTCTTAGATTTAGCAAACAACTTCTGGTCCCTGAGATTCCGGAGAAAAGTTCGTAAGTGCTCCTCGCAGTTGATTGGAGAGGTCATCAATCCCGGACTTGTTCTTCACTGTAACATTGTTTATCTCCCTATAGTCGATGCGTAGGCGTAGACTTCCGTTCTTCTTTTGCACGAAATGCACGGGTGCGCCCCAAGGTGACACACTCGGCCTGATGAACCCTTTATTCAGAAAAACTCCTTGTTGTGCCTTAGATTCCCTCAGTTCCCGCGAAAGCCATTCCGCAAGGCGCCTAAATGATAGGTTGCGTGTCTGGTAGGAGCTCGAAAGATAGGATGACCTCTCGCCCGGGGGTATTCCCGACAATTCAGTCAGGAGGATGGCAGAAGAAACCCCTACCACGGGGGTGTCAAGTGAACGACGTAAAGGGTCGAGTCGCTAGGCTCGCTGAAACCAAGTAGCTATACAACCGCCGGATACCCTCGTCAACCAGTCCCTGCCCAGCACCTCGTCGTATTCCTGCCTCCCGACTCGAAATTCCCAGTCACGACGACACTGGTCCGCACGCCACCCCAGCCGGCGCTGAGCAGTCCGCAACAAAGTCTCGCGATGCGTCGGGGTGCCCCAGTCATACCGCCCAACCTATACCAATGGTCCCTTAAAAGTCCAAAACATCCAACCCGACGATGAGGAAAACAAGCCACACAACGCCCTCACAAGGCTCCGAGGGGTGCCAACCAAACAGGCTGGGTTACTAACTACCATAACTTCCCCTCCAAAAAAATAATGAACTCACCTGTCACCGACACAGACCGCTCCCTTCCGTCCCCAACACGGGACACTTCCACCCGTCACCAACACGGGCCACAAGCTCGGAGCATATCCACCAACCCGGACCACCCGCTCCGACTATCCATCCTACCGAGGCGACGGTCAAGACTAACGTTAGGTTTCAGCTCTAAGACCTACCACAAGGTCTACCCCACAGAAAGGGCTGCGTACAGGGCCTCCTAGCCGAAGGTGACCAGTACCAAAACTCCGAGTAGTCGCCAGATCCCCCCCTTGACTCACACCAGCCCCAAAAGATCACAATCCACAACGCTCCCAACCAAGCCTCAAGGCTATGCGTTAGTCATGTGAAGCTGGCGACAAAACCCAAAAACGGTCCTTCTGGGCTCTTGGCTGAAGGGGTGCCGGTCCGGGCGTGGACCGGGTTTACACGTCGGCGGTTGCGCCGCGCGCCGGGTGCACGCAGGAAGCTTTGCACCGCGCATCCTGGGCCGGGCCGGTGCACGACACGAGCGTGCACCGGGCTCACGGCCACTGGGCCTGCGGTGCACCGGGTGCACCCGTAGCGTTCACCGCACCCGAGCGGGCCGGGCCGGCGCACGAAAGGTGCGCCGGGTCCGCGGCTCTGGCTGCCGATGCGTGCGCCGGGTGCCCCTGGAGCGTGCACCGCGCACGGTGTGCAGCCCGGCGCACGTTTCGTGCGCCGGGTCTGCACCTCCGAGGTGCGGGGCGTGCACCGGGTGCACGCCTGGGCCTGTGGACCGCGGCCGTACGGACACACAGTGAGCCCTAGTTTTCGCATTTCTCTCCGTTTCGCTCCCGTGCGACTCCGGCGACGACCCCGCGAACATGGTAGCGGCGTGGCGGCCTCCCGTTTAACAACGGCGGCGGCGGCCTCCGTTCGGCAACACGCCTCGCACGCAACACGAAAAGAAAGAGAATCTTATACCGAAAAGATAACCGGAAGACCCAAACCGCTCACCTTGTTTTCGCCGGTGAGGGAGAAAGGAAGAGGATCGTCCCGCTCTCTTTCGTCGGGTTCCGCGGGCGTGCGATCGTCCTTCCTTCTCCTCGTCTCCGTCTCGGTTCCTTACGCCCTCGGTTGAAAAGAGAGGAAATATGAATCGGGTTTTTCCCCTTCCCTTTCTTAAGGGGCCGCCTTAAACCCTAGCCGTCAAAGAGAAACCAAGGAGGGAAAAACCCTACGACCCCCCGATTGTAAAGAAACCCTAAAATTGCCAAAATAAAACCGACGGCTAAGATTGTCTCGAAAAGCGTGTCAAACGCTCGCACGGATCCCGGAGCACACAGAAAGGGGCCCAAACTTCAAAAATTTATTCTGGGAGATCCGGGAGTCGGAATTCGAATCCGATCGCGTCTCGTTCACCGTTTTGCGAGCTCTAGTACCAAAATTATCCGCAAGTCCCGATGATCAGCCCAAAAATTCTCGAATTTCTGCCCCACCTTAGTCAACTAAAAAAAATATTAAATTAGGACCCTAAACGAAAACCGAAAGGTCGAGGTACCACCCAAAAGATAAAATAACCCACTGACATAAAAAAATGAAAAGTCCGATCGCCTCGAAATGTGTACCAGCCACCTAGCACGGATTCCGATGCACCACTCAAAGCAAACGCTTTGACCCCATTCCGGGAGATCCGTAAGTCGGAATCCGAATCCGTTCGCTTTGCCGCCCTCCGTTCTTCGAGCTCAAACGCAGAAAAATACTAGCGGCCCCGGTCAGTCCATTGCCGAAAGCGGTGAAAAGTTTCCTACCAGTCCTGTCAAAATAAAAAGGGGGTATACATGGTAAGGGAACACCAGGACTCTACAATAGAATGTCAAGATATGTTGTGCATCCTCATCCTTCTGAGCGACTCCATTCCATTAATCATCATGAGGATCTTACAAAAGTTTGAAATTGATATAAGCTCGACATCATATCAACACTGTTGGGGATGATAGATGAGTCAACGATTGTGAAGTCACTTCACAATTACCACATGTCACTCCGACACCCTCCACTGGAAGAAAACCTTGTGTCGGCACCTCTGCCTCACCGTCTCAACAAGCACCCGGCGCGGATGATCAAGCATCGGTAACTTCGATTTTCAAGCACAACAGCGCCTATCTTTTCAACAAGAGCAAATCAACAAAGAGCAGAGGCGAATCTCCGAAGAACTCGAGATAATCACAGCATCCCAAATCACATTAACCAAGACGGTCTCGTCGATAAAGAAGTTAATGCAGAAAACGTTCTCGAAAATGGGATACACCGCCTCGGATGACTCAGATTCAGATGCTTGAATCGTTTGACCACTAATTCTCTTGTGCAGGATTTCAGTTTTTAGGTTTTAATGTTCTGTTTTTACTTTGCTTTAGTTTTAGTTCTCAGGTTTTTCTTGATTTTGAACTTCTTAACTCTCCTTAAATTTTGAATTTTTGGCTTAGTTTGTGACAAAAAGGGGAGAGAGTTTAGAGTGACCTTTGGTGAGAACTTTTGGTGAGAACTTATTACAAACTTTGACTTTGGTGAAAGGTAAGTATCACAACTTCTGGTTTTTATCTTGTGATTTGTTGCATGTCCCTACTAACTATTCGACTAACTATTTGGACATGTATTATTACTAACAAGTTGTTTGATTACTAACAAAGCAAAGTTATGACATTTGGAATCTTATTGCTTAGAAGATATGTCAATGTTTGATTGTGATCTTATTACATATCTGAATTACTCAATGTCATGGTGAGCATAAACTCTATCTCTGTTAGGTTTTGAATGCTAAATATTCTTGAGGTATCTAACGATCTCGTTTTGTCAAGAATGACTTCTTTTTGCAGAGAGTACAGATGTCTAAGTCTAGAGTCTGTTTTAGGAGTTTATCTCATGTATTGGATCTCCATTGTAAATTTTTGTTGTATGGTGATAGCAACAAAAATATCTTTTTGAATTTTCTTTAGTGGATCTGTGTTTTGTCACGAAACCGCCAAAGGGGGAGATTGTTACGGATTTTGTTTTGGCGCATTTCGTGAAAGTGTTAAGTCTTGAAGATTGAAGATGAATGAAGTTTGGATCATATACCTCAATCTCAAGAAAGAAGAATTCAAAAGGATCAGGTAAGTTTAACTAAATATTTTTGGTGATCCGAATACTTCTTGTAGTGTAGAAACACTTGGAAGAATTTTTTATTGCATAAAAATCAAGAACTGAACATGGGACATGTTCAGGATCCGGATCAGACAGTCCAATCCGGATCCCGAAGGGTGCCCGTTCATTGGCAAATCCGATCCGGATCAAAGTCCATTTCGATCCGGATCCCGAACATGGGAATTTGCTGGAATACATGAACGATCCGGATCGTGCATTACAATCCGGATCCCGAACCCTGTTTTCTGGAATTGCCTGACTCGTTACGACGATCCGGATCACAGTTAATCCGATCCGGATCGCCGTCGTGAAAATTTCCAGAAACGGACAGTTTTTGATCCTTATCTTCTTCCTAGGGTTTCTAACCTATAAATAGACCCTATGATTCTTTTTCTAGGGTTAATCCACATAGAGCCGTCATAATCAAATATCATCTTATACGGCCTAGATCCACATATAGAGAAGAAAGGAAATCATTAGATATTACTCTATGTTTCTTCATCTATATTGATTAGTTTGATTCTAGGTTTTCATACTCACATCTTGAGTTGAATCAAACTAATGAATACTTAGATGGTATTTCCTATCTATCTTTGATCTAAGTATTCGGCGGATCATCACCACCCAAAAACAACGATTTACCCCAAAATCGGCGCGTGGACTCGCGTGGCCTTGTGGATTCAAGGTGCAACCGCTCTCGTGGATTCGGAGCGAGGTACGTTCGTGGATTCGAAGCGTGCTACTGGGTGAAGACCGTGGATTCGGTCAGACGTCGTGGACTCGACGTTGGACGCCGTGGATTCGGCGTTGGACGCAGATCGTGGATTCGAGAAGCGTTGCGGAGCGAGCGGAGAAGATCAACTAGGAGCGTATGGAAAAGGTTGAGTCGTCTGTGAGTACGGTATATCACCTTGTACGTGTTTAATTCTAGTGGATTTCACCGTGTTATCGGTCCCGTGGTTTTTTACTCCGGTTTGGAGTTTTCCACGTAAAAATCTTGCGTGTTCATTTATATTTCCGCATTGGGTTTTTATTGCGCAATGATTTTTTGAGTGTTTATTGTTTACACCTATTCACCCCCTCTAGGTGTTTTTTCCCCTATTTAGATCCATTATTACATATAACCCAACAGTATCAGAGCGGGAATAGGGTTGTAAACAATGGTTGAAGGTGGAAACATCAACAGACCCCCGTTTTTCGATGGAACAAATTATGCCTACTGGAAAGTACGGATGAAAGCCTTTTTATTTCCATCGACGAACGGGTGTGGCAATCAATTGAATTAGGATGGTCTAATCCAACTGAAGTTATTGTTGATGTTCGCACCATCAAACCTAGGTCGAAATGGACCAAGGAAGAGATAGACTTATCTTCTTACAATGGCAAAGGAATTAATGCTTTATTTAATGCCTTATCTCAAACTGAATTCTCTCGCGTCTCGGCATGTGAGACTGCGAAAGAAATCTGGGATGTTCTTCAAGTTACACATGAGGGAACTAACCTTGTGAAGATTCAAAAGCTGCAAATGCTTACGAGCAGTTTGACTCTATTTTCATGGCAGAAAATGAATCATTCACAGACTACTATACACGATTGCAAGACATCGTAAACACATGTGCTAACTTGGGAGAGAAGATTCCAGAATTTAAAATTGTAAGAAAGATCTTAAGAACTCTTCCTGAAAGATTTCGTTCCAAGGTTACGGCCATTGAAACTATTAAACACCCGGACGAAATCCGTGTAGAAGAATTAGTTGGTTCATTACAAACTTATGAAATGACATTTTCTACTAACTATTCTTCTGGAAAAGCATCTACTTCTAAGTCTTCAGGTTTTGCGTTGAAAACTACAAAAGAAGAAGACGCGGATTCATCCTCCTCAGGCGATGACGAGAACCTATCTATGGAGGACTTTGAGAAGCAGCTTGCTCTCTTGACAAGAAATTTTCGCCGAAACTTTCGAAGGGGTAATTCAAGTAAAACTCCATCCTTCGGAAAGTGGAAGAAAGGCAAAGGTTTTTCAAGCCAAAAGTCAAGAAAGCAAGAAAGTTTTTCAAAGGATAAGAAAAGCTCAGAAGGACAAGTCCAATGCTTCAAGTGCCGAGGATACGGCCATATCTCAACGGAGTGTCCAAATAAGAATCCGTCCAAGAAGAAGGCGATGCAAGCCGTCACTTGGGATGACACCTCAACGTCAAATGAGTCATCTTCAAGTGATGAAGAGAACAACGCAACGGCATTCCACGCGTCCACATCTTCACCCTTCATGTGCTTAATGGCAAGTACATCCGACTCATTGTCCAACTCCTCCCAGGTTGAAAAAACTGCAACGGACGATGAATCGAGTAACTCTGAAGGTGAAGATTTTGCTCTAGCCTACCACAGACTTTTGAGGGATTCAAAGAAACTGGCTAAGCAAAACAAGGGTTGAGAGGGAGATTGCAGGATCTCGAAGAAGAAGTAAAAAGGGTAACTTCTCTCTCGACCGGTCTTGAAGTGGAAAGGGATAATCTGATAAAAGCAAATGCTTCACTTCAAGAGAAAAATGAGCATTTCGAGAAGATACATGTAACAATGATTGACAAAGCTGGATACTTCTTGAAGCTCTACACCGAGGCCCGACAGGAAAAAATGGAAATGACAAAGACCATTTTCCAACTCAAGGATGATTTAAAGAGATTTTCTTCTGGAAGGAGTAAGTTGGATAAAATTCTTGGTCTTGGTCAAACAAACCGATTCGGCCTCGGATACACTCAAACTAGAGACATTCCTAGTTCGAGTGGGACAGTTTTTGTGCCCCAGTCGGTAACTCCTCCTCCGACGGAATCACTGCAATCAACGACAACACCTTACCTCACCTCTTCGGGATCGTCAAGCACAAAGGTATGTTTTCGTTGTGGTTATGCAGGGCACATAAGAAGAAATTGCAAGAATGGAGCGCAAAGATCAAATCAAGCACATCTTGCAACTACTACCAATGAGGTTACTCCCCGAAAATCAAAGAAGGATCTTTCAAAAGGAAAGAGCATTGGTAGTACATCAAACAAGACGACACGTCAAGAAAAAGCGATGGATCAATCAAGACGCTTTCACCAAAGGTATCAACTTCACAATCATTTCCGACGTACTCCAAAACTCAAAAGGTTTGGGTACGCAAAGGTGAAATCTTCCCTTGTCTTGTTGTTCATACTTCTTTACACGCTTATGATAATTCGTCTTGGTATTTGGATAGTGGGACCGGTGACAAAAACAGTTTTCAAACTTTAGAGAAAATCTCCGGAGGACATGTTGTTTTCGGAGACGGTCGTTCTTCCAAAATTGTTGGAAAGGGAACAATCGCTATTCCAGAAGGCCCGGTTTTAAATAATGTTTTATTTGTTGAAGGCCTAAAGACTAACCTCATAAGTATAAGTCAACTTTGTGACAATGGGTTCTCAGTTAATTTTCTTCTGTAGAATGTGTTGTAACTGATAAGGACCAGGTATTCTTTTTAAAAGGGGTTAGATCGGAAAATAATTGCTATGTTGTTTCAAACAAAATTTCTGAAAAATGTAACCTAGTTTCTTTGGATAATGAAACTGTTTGGCATGAAAGACTAGGTCACATAAATTTTAAAGAACTAGCAAGGATTTCAAATAAAGACGTGGTTAAGGGGGTTCCTAAACTTTTATTTAAAAAAACTTGTGTGTGGTGGTTGTCAAAAGGGAAAACAATCAAGAGTTGCACACAAGAACTTGAACCACGTTGGTACCAAACGGCCCTTGGAATTACTGCATATGGACTTAATGGGGCCGACTCGTCAACCATCTTTGGGAGGTAAATGGTATATTTTTCTTTTGGTTGATGATTTCTCTAGGTATTCATGGGTAACTTTTTAAAAGAGAAAGCGTACTTTCGACTCTTTTCATGAGATTTGTCATCGTATTATGAATGAAAGAAATGAAAAGATCGTTCGTGTTCGAAGTGATAGAGGTGGAGAATTCATTAATTCTAAATTCATTGATTTTTGCACTTCCAATGGCATTAAACATGAATTCTCAGCACCCTATACACCTCAGCAGAATGGTGTTGTTGAGCGCAAAAACAGGGTTGTTCAAGAGATGGCGCGTGTGATGCTTCATAGCCGGAATTTACCGTTATATTTTTGGGCTGAAGCTGTGAACACCGCCGTCTATGTAATTAATCGAGTGTATTTGCGCCCTAGAACTTTAAATACACCATATGAGCTGTGGTTTAGTAGAAAACCAAATATCAAATATTTTCGTATCTTTGGGAGTCGATGTTTTATTCTGCGTGATCGCGAAAACCTTGGTAAGTTCGACTCTCGAAGCGACGAAGGGATTTTCATGGGTTATTCTACTAACAGTAGAGCATATCGGGTATTTAACTCTGGAATCTAAAACGATGATAGAATCTATAAATGTTAAAGTAGATGAAGCTTTCCACTTTGCATCTGATAAATCTACCCTTGATATGTCTCTAGATGATGATACTCCTGTAAATGCATCTTCTCGTAATAACTCTTTCAATAAAGTTGATGCATCTAATGGTTCTTCAAGTTTATCTAATGTGCAGGAATTATCACATGTACCTCCGACTACTCCGTTACAGCAAACGTTACGCATCTCCAAGGATCATCCGGAATCTAACATTATTGGAGACCCACAAGAAGGAGTTAGAACTCGGAGACAGTTGGTTTGTGGAGTCGCATGCTACGTCTCCATGATTGAACCAAAGAACATCGATGAAGCTCTTCAGGATGACTACTGGATTGAAGCTATGCAGGAAGAGCTCCATCAGTTCGAACGAAACAAAGTCTGGGAATTAACGAAGCCTCCGAAGCAACACAATGTGATTGGTACTAAATGGATTTTCAAGAATAAGAAAAACGAGGATGGTACCATCATCAGGAATAAAGCACGCTTAGTTGCTCAAGGCTACTCTCAAATAGAAGGTATAGACTTTGATGAAACGTTCGCCCCGGTAGCTCGACTCGAGTCATTCGTATTTTATTCGCTATTGCTTGTCATTTTAAAATAAATTATTTCAAATGGACGTTAAGAGCGCGTTTTAAATGGGTTTTTAAATGAGGAAGTTTATGTGGCTCAACCGAAAGGTTTTGTAGACTGTAAACAACCTAACCATGTTTTTCGTTTGAAAAAGGCTCTTTACGGTCTAAAACAAGCACCGCGAGCGTGGTACGAAAGGTTGACAAAGCACCTATTAGAAAGGGCTATACTCGAGGGGGAGCTGACCGGACTCTCTTTGTGAAGCATTATCAGGATAATTTCATTGTAGCACAAATCTATGTCGATGACATTGTATTTGGTGCAACAAGAGATAATGATGCTTCTAAATTCGCGGAAACCATGGAAAGCGAATTTGAGATGTCTATGATGGGCGAACTGACTTACTTTCTTGGATTGCAAGTGAAACAAAATGAAGAAGGCATTCATTTATGTCAATCCAAGTATGCAAGGGAGTTGGTGAAGAAATTTGGATTAGAAGACTCTAAAGATTTTCGACTCCTATGGGAACTAGCAATAAGGGATTAGGAAGTGAATCTCTTAGTGAGAGTGTAGACGAGAAGCTTTATCGCAGCATGATAGGAAGTCTACTTTACCTCAGGCTAGTCGCCCGGATATATCCTTTAGTGTTGGGATTTGCGCGAGATATCAATCAGCACCAAAGGAGGTTCACCTGAAAGCGGTGAAAAGGATCATCCGGTACATCAAAGGAACAATGAATTTCGAATTTGGTATCCTATGGGAACAACGCTTGACATTATAGGATATTCAGATGCCGATTGGGCAGGATCTGTGGATGATCGGAAGAGCACGAGTGGTGCATGTTTTTATCTTGGCCATTGCCTTGTTGCATGGCATAGTAAAAAGCAAAACTGCATTGCACTCTCGACTGCCGAAGCGGAATATATTTCAGCGGGTAGTTGTTCAACCCAACTCATTTGGATGAAAAGTGTGTTGAGCGACTTCCGAATTTCAGCAACTTCGGTAACAATTCTTTGTGACAACACAAGTGCTATAAACATTTCCAAAAACCCTGTGTTGCACTCTAGAACAAAACACATTGAACTTAGATATCATTTTCTAAGAGAGCTAGTTGAATCAAATATTCTTCAAATTTCCTACATTTCAACTGAGGATCAATTAGCTGACATCTTAACAAAACCTTTGGATCAAAAACGATTTATTCATTTGCGTAAGGCAATTGGAATGCTTTCCTTGAAATAATTCCTTTTTGAAATCATTGCTTAGGTTAGGTTTTGTTTTTGTGTTTTTGTTCATTATCTATGCTTAGACATAGAACATTAATTGAGCATATGTATTATTGACTTTAATTGCATCCTTTCATTTATTTAGAAATTTATTATGCTTTGGATATCATAATAATTTATTTGATGCAATGATCATTTATGTCAATTAAATCATCTTTGTTTTGATCAAAGTCAATTTCTCTCTCAATGATCTCTTGGTTTAGTTTTTATCTTATTTGACATTGAGTCGAGTATGAAATCGAGATCAATTTTTGGTTGAATACTTTATATTTTAAATAATTGATAGCCATTGAGGGGGAGTCAAAAGAAAAAGTGTTATGCTCAAAAGATGTGGAAAGAGTTACATCCCAATGAGGAGTGTGAAAACTACCACCACATGGAGGAAAGAGCTACCACCTCGGTCGTCCGAGTACTGTGTGCAGCTACCACATGTATACCAAGCATGGTTTTTTTCAAGATTGATTAGATAAAATGCTTTTTGGAATACTTGACTCTGTCAAATTCCAAGGTTGGTATAAGGTGGGGATTTTATTGAAAGATGCTCAAAGAGCCACTCCTTACAACAAATTGACTAGATACATTATCTAACATATTTGGGATTTCAAACATCTATTGATCTTGGTATTTCATTTTCTTTACCAAATTGATGATTTGATAAAGGCATTACTCATAAGATCATGTTAGATGTAATTGAAGTTGTTCAACTTTAAGGGATTTAATTTTTATAAATTTTCGTTTCATTATTTGGATATTCTTGATAGATTTTGCATAATCTATTTCTTGTTATATGAAATGATGATTTTTGTTTAAAGTTGATGTGCTAAAGTGCTTACAATCTTTTTCTGGATTTTCTAGAATTTTTCTAAATTTTTCTGAAGAAAAAGTTTGAAGCCGATCCGGATTGGACAAGCCGATCCGGATCCCGAACGCAGGTATTTCCTGCGGGTAGCCGATCCGGACTGGATTCCAGATCCGATCCGGATCGCGGCTAGGGTTTTATATAGAACAAAAGGGTTTTGATTTCTTTTACTTCAATCTTTTGTTTTTAAGTCTCCAGAGCTTCTCTCTCTAGAATTCAATCAATTTGGAGCCTTCCCAACCCATTTTCTTCGATTCAAAGTGAGTTCTTGTGATCAAAATCTCGTTTTTTCACAGTTTTTCATATTTCCTCAAAAACGTGAGAGAAATCTTGTATCTTTTTCGTTTTGAATTGGTTTTTGGTCAAATTTCTTTTGAAATAAGAACTCTGGGTAGATTAGTTTTGATTATATGCTAGGTATTTTCCTGATTAACGGATTTTTAGGCTTCGATTTCTAAAATTTCGGTTTTAGGGCATATAATAGGAATTTTTGAAATTCATGGGATTGATCTATTTTTAAAATTCTTTTGGCAAAACTAATTTGATACCTAGTCTCTCTACATGATAATGATTGTTTGGGTATAATTTTTCAAATTTTTGAAAATAAACAATTTTTTGTCGCTTCTTGAGTTGTTGCTCACAGAACTCTTCTTCAAGCACTTACAACAATGGCGTTTGCATGGATAATCTTCCTTTTGGTTGCAATGGTGCACACGAGAGCGACTAATAAACTGAAAAGAGCAAAGAAACCTTTTAAAAAGGGAGAGTGTCTTATTCTTGAAGACTCAGAGACTGAATCAGAAAAGGATGAAGTAAATTGGGACGAATTGATAAATGAGGATGCAACGCCTATCAAGTCAATGCCAAAGACACCTGTCTCTTCAAAAGGAAAAACTGCAGTGGACAAAGGAAAAGCACCAGTGACTTCTTCATCCATCTCGATGAAAAGAAAACGACTTACTCGACGGATTGAACGAGCACGAGGTGTTGAAATTAATGAACCAGTGGCTCTTGATTCTCCACCTCGCTTGGAAGAAGTAGTTATTAATACTGACCGCCTTAGAGCATTTGAACATCGGGAATGCATTGGCGAAAGGCATGTCAATATTGGTGCTCTCCAAGACCACTCACCAGAATTTGGAAAATTAGTTCAGGAAGGCAATCTTATTCAGATCTGTAGATTTCCAGAGATGCTTGGATATTGTTTGCATCGCGTGCGGACCTTTTACTCAAATGCACGACATCTTCAGGAAAATGAAGACGGTTCTATGCAGTTTTACACAAACATCCAAGGGACAAGACTCACAATAACTCCACAGTTAATTGGGGAAGTCTTAGGGATGGAAGCAAGCAGATCAGGGCTTAACTACTTAACTGGAAGGAGTTTGACCAATGCTTTGTGGCAACAGTTATACAAGGAATATGTTTGGAAGGCACTGAATCAACGGAGAAATCTATTAAGTCCAAACAACTTCGGCTTGAATACCGGTTTCTCAATTTCATCACATGCTATAACATTCTCCCGAATATGCAGACAAAGGTGGTAGATGGGATCGAATGCTATTTCTATACCTTCTAGGACATCCATCTGAAGCAGTGGGATTGAACATGAATATCCCATACATTATCTGGAACAGGATGACTAGATATGTTGAGCATCCGCATCCCACCGAACGACTTCCTTTTCTTTTAATCATTATGAGGATCCTAAAGAAGTTTTCAGATTGATATCAGTTCAACTTCATATCAACATTGCCTGGGCATGATAATGAATCCACCGTTGTTAATCTCTGCATAAACTGCCTCATGTCACTACGGCTCCTTCATCCGGAAGAAACCTTGTGGCGGTACCTCAGCATCTCCGTCACGGCAAAACACCCGCACCAGATGATGAAGCCTCGTCACCTCAATTTTTAAACAGCAACAACGCTTATCTTTTGAACAAGAACAAATCACGAAAGAACAGAGGCGTATTTCAGAAGAACTTGAAATCATCACCGCCTCCCAAATCACATTGACCAAAACAGTCTCTTCGATGAAGAAATTGATGAAGAAAATGTATTCTAAAATGGGATGCAGCGCCTTAGCTGAGACAGACTCGGATGATTAATTCTTGTCTAACTTTTTTTCGTTTGCAGGTTTTAGATATGAACAGAGGTTTCTCTAATTTTTGAACTCTCAACTCTCCAATTTTTGTAATTATTTTTTGGCTTCCTTTGTGACAAAAAGGGGGAGAGAGAAATGAACAATGAACAATGATGGTAGAGAAATGAACAATGAACAATGATGGTTTGTGAGAACCTTGAACTTTGAACCTTGAAAGGTAAGTATCACAACTTTTGGTTTCATATTGTGATTGCATGCATGTCTCGACTAACTATTCGACTAACTATTTGGGCATGTAATATTACTAACAAGTTGATTGATTACTAACAAAGTTATGACATTTGAATTTTATTGCTTAAAAGATATGTCAATGTTTGATTGTGATCTGATTACATATCTGAATTCGTGAATGTCATGGTGAGAATAAACTCTATCTCTGTTAGGTTTTGAATGCTAAATATTCTTGAGGTATCTAACGATCTCTTTGTCAAGAATGATTTCTTTTTGCAGAGAGTACAGATGTCTAAGTCTAGAGTCTGTTTTAGGAGTTTATCTCATGTATTTAATTTTGGATCTCCATTGTAAATTTTTGTTGTATGGTGATAGCAACAAAATATCTTTTTGAATTTTCTTAAGTGGATTTGTGTTTTGTCACGAAACCGCCAAAGGGGGAGATTGTTAAGGAATTTGTTTTGGCGTATTTCGTGAAGGTTTAAGTCTTGAAGATTGAAGATAAAGAAGTTTGGATCATATACCTCAATCTCAAGAAAGAAGAATTCAAAAGGATCAGGTATATTTAACTAATTAATTTTGATGATCCGAATACTTCTTATAGTGTAGAAACACTTGGATGAATTTTTAATTGCATAAAAATCAAAAACTGAACATGGGACATGTTCAGGATCCGGATCAGACAAGGCAATCCGGATCCCGAAGGGTGTTAGTTCATATGCAAATTCAATCCGGATCCAAGCCATTTTTATCCGGATCCCGAACATGGGTTTTGCTGAAATATATGAACAATCCGGATCGGCATTTTGATCCGGATCCCGAACCTATGTTTTCTGGAAATTGTCTGTTTCGTTACGACAATCCGGATCGCCGAAATCCAATCCGGATCGTCGTCCTGTAAATTTCAGAAAAAGTTAGTTTTTGATTCTTATCCTCATCCAACGGTTCTAACCTATAAATAGACCCTATGATTCATCTTTTAGGGCAATCCGCATAAAATTAAAAAGACGACCGAAATAAATATCCACATATAGAGAAGAAAGGAAATCAATGGATTTAATTCTATGTTTCTTCATCTATATTGATTAATTTGATTCTAGGTTTTCCAAACTCAGATTTTGAGTAGAATCAAATTAATGATACTTAGATGGTATTTCCGATCTATTTCTATCTAAGTATTCGGCGGATCATCACCACCCAAAAACAACGATTTCCAAAATCGGCGCGTGGACTCGCGTGGCCTTGTGGATTCAAGGTGCTACCGCTCTCGTGGATTCGGAGCGAGGTACGTTCGTGTTCGAGACGTGCTACTGGGTGAAGACCGTGGATTCGGTCAGACGTCGTGGATTCGGCGTTGGACGCTATCGTGGATTCGAGCAGCGTTGCGGAGCGAGCGGAGAAGATCAACTAGGAGCGTATGGAAAAAGGTCGAGTCGTCTGTGAGTACGGTATATCACCTTTGTACGTGTTATAATTCTAGTGGATTTCACCGTGTTATCGGTCCCGTGGTTTTTTACTCCGGTTTGGAGTTTTCCACGTAAAAATCTTGCGTGTTATTTTTATTTCCGCATTGGGTTTTATTCGCAACGATTTTTGAGTGTTTAAACGTTTACACCTATTCACCCCCTCTAGGTGTTTTTTCCCTATTTAGATCATTATTAACATAACCCGACATCCACAGCTTTTCTCCCCAAAAAGCTCAACCGTTGCAGTTGGCGGGGTTGCTCACTCCAAAATCGGCTCCAGAACTGTCAGTTCCGACTCACTTTTTGCCTTCGGGTCCTCGCGTCAGTCCGTAACCTCCCGAACTTCGCGTAATCATAAAATACGCCTGTTCCAAGTGTTTTCCCAATTTTCTGCACACCCACTGCGAGGTCTTCTTTTCCCGGAACCAGTCCTCTATCGCGCCACAATGCCCGGAAAACCCGAATCACATGGGGCTTCCGCGTGATCCGAGTCGACCCGAAATCATCTGTAATCCAATATGGAACACGCTCGAGGAGTTATCCACACCGCACCATCTACCGAGGCCGTGCGCCTATCCGGAATCCCAATACCTACACTCTCCCCTCCTTAAAAAAGGTTTCGTCCTCGAAACCCAAAAGAATCCATCTCGGGAGGGGGAACACTCAACTCATCCTCAGGCCTCGTCAAGTGGCGTTTCTCACTCATCACATGACTCCACTGAATTT
>JAQNDB010001776.1:0-44745 GCA_029204045.2 Tillandsia leiboldiana | reverse complement strand
GCAGAATTGCATAGCACTCTCGACTGCCGAAGCGAATACATTTCAGCTGGAAGTTGCTCAACTCAACTCATTTGGATGAAAAGCGTATTGAGTGACTTCCGCATTTCAGCATCTCTTCGGTAACATTCTTTGTGACAACACAAGTGCATTAACATTTCTAAAAACCCTGTGTTGCACTCTAGAACAAAACATATTGAACTTAGATATCATTTTCTAGAGAGCTAGTTGAATCAAATACTCTTCAACTTTCATATATTTCAACTGAGATCAATTAGCTGACATTTTAACAAAACCTTTGGATCAAAAACGTTTTATTCATTTACGAAAAGCAATTGGGATGCTTTCCTTGAAATAATCTTCTTTTTGAAATCTTTGCTTAGGATAGGTTTTGTATTTGTTTTTGTTTTGTTCTTATCTATGTTTGTACATAGGACATTAATTGAGCATAGATCATAATTGACTTTAATTGCATCTTTTCACACATTTAGAAATTTATTATGCTTTTGCCATCATAATATTTCATTGTTGCAATGATCATTTATGTTAATTAAATCATCTTCTAAGTGATCAAAGTCAATTTCTCTCTCAATGATCTCTTGGTATAGTCATTATCTTATTTGACTGTTTAGTCGAGTATGAAATCGAGATCAATTTTGGTTGAATACTTTATATCTTAAATAATTGATAGCCAATTGAGGGGGAGTCAAAGATAATGTAAAATGCTCAAAAGATGTGGAAAGAGTTACATCCCAATGAGGAGTGTGAAAACTACCACCACATGGAGGAAAGAGCTACCACCTCGGTCGTCCGAGTATTGTGTGCAGCTACCACATGTATACCAGCATGGTTGTTCAAATTTTTGATTAAGTAAAATGCATGTTTGAAATACTTGACTCTGTCAAATTTCAAGGTTGGTATAAGGTGGGATTTTAAAGAAAGATGCTCAAAGAGCCACTCTCTTCAACAGATTGTCTAGAAATATTATCTACCATATTGGGACTTCAAACATCTATTGATCTTTGTATTTCATTTTCTTTACTGAATTGATGATTTGATAAAGGCATTACTCATAAGATCAAGTTAGATGTGATTGATGGTGTTCAACTTTAAGGGATTTAATTCTTGTAAATTTTCGTTTCATTTTTGGATATTACTGATAGATTTGGCATAATCTAATTCTTGTTGTGTGGAACGATGCTTTTTGTTTAAAGTTGATACACCTTTGTGCTTACAATCTTTTCTGGTTTTTCTTGAATTTCTCTGAAATTTTTCTAAAGAAAAAGTTGGGGCCGATCCGGATCGGGCAAGGTGATCCGGATCCCGAACGCAGGTTTTCCTCCTGCGGGCTGACGATCCGGATTGTATCTGCCGATCCGGATCCCGAACGCAGTTTTCTCACTGCGGTAGCCGATCCGGATCGCAGTTATGAACTGATCCGGATCGCGGCTAGGTTTTTATAAAGAACAAAAGGGGTTGATTTCTTTTACTTCCAATCTTTTGTTCAGAAGTTTCCAGAGCGCTTCTCTCTAGATTTCATCCTCCTTGGAAGCTTTCACAACTCAGGTTCTTCAATTCCAAGTAAGTTTTATTGATCAAAATCTCGGTTTTTCACCGTTTTTCTCTTTTCCTCCTCAACGTACGAATTTCTTGGATCAACTTTGTTTGTGGATGGTTTTTGATCAAATTTCTTTTGAAATAAGAACTCTGGGTTGATTAGTTTTGATTATATGCTAGGTTTTCTCCTGATTAACGGATTTTTTAGGCTTCGATTTCTAAAATTTCGGTTTTAGGGCATATAATAAGGATTTCGAAATTCATGCAATTGATCTATTTTTAAAAGTCCTTTTGCAAACTAATTTGATTCTTAGTCTCTCTACATGATAATGATTCTTTGGATATAATTTTTCAATTTTTGAAAACTAAGAATTTTTGTGTTCTTGAGTTGGTCTTCACAGGATTTAAATCTTCTCAAAGCACTTGGATCAATGGGATTCTCATGAATCATTCTTTTGTTGGTCACAATAGTGCACACTCGGGCCACAAACAAATTAAAGAGAGCTAAGAAAACACAACAAAAAGGTGAATTTGTCGAGGTCAGTGATACAGAGGTGGATTGTCACGAGATAGATTGGACTGCATTGACAGATGATGATGAATCATTGCCTGAACAAAAGGCGTCCGATGCTTCGGAAGGAAAAGCACCCATGGACAAAGGAAAAGCGCCTATGACTAAACCAACCATCTCTGTGAAAAGGAAACGAGTAACTAGACGTTTTGGACTACGACGAAACGCTGATTTTAACACACCGATAGTTCCTGACTCCCCGCCTCGCGTGGAAGGAGTGTTCGTCAGCATGGATCGCGTTCGACGCGTTTGAACGTCGTGAATGCATCGGTGAACGTCATGTCAACATTGAAGCTCTCCGAAATCACTCACCTGAGTTTGGAACCTTGATTGAGCAAGCTAATCTCATCCAAGTCTGCCGATTCCCCGAACTACTTGGGTATTGTTTGTATCGTGTAAGGACCTTTACACGAATGCAACACATCTTCAAGAAGGAGAACATGGATCAATGCATTTCTATACAATTATCCAAGGGATGAAACTTAAAATCACTCCGCAGCTAATTGGCGAAGTTCTTGGAATGGAATCTAACACATCGGGGGTCAACTTTTGAAAGGAAAAAGTTTGACGAATGCCTTGTGGCGAACAGTGATAGATAAAATTTGTTTGGAAGGAACGAATTCAGCTAATGGTAAAAGTGTAAAATCCAAACATCTTCGACTGGAGTAACCGATTTCTAAATTTCATCACGTGTTACAACATTCTACCTAACATGCAGACTAAGGTCGTGAGATGGGAAAGACTGCTGTTCCTATATCTCTTAGGTCATCCCTCTGAGGCTGTAGGATTGAACATGAATATCCCCTACATAATTTGGAATAGAATGTCAAGATATATTGTGCATCCTCATCCTTCTGAGCGACTTCCGTTTCCGTTAATCATCATGAGGATCTTACAAAAGTTTGACATTGATATAAGCTCGACATCTTATCAACACTGTTGGGGGATGATAGATGAGTCAACGATTGTGAAGTCACTTCATAAATTACCACATGTTACTCCGACACATTCCACTGGAAAGAAACCTTGTGTCGGCACCTCGGCCTCACCGTCTCAACAAGCATCAGAACAAAGGCGAATGTCTGAAGAACTCGAGATCATAACGGCATCCCAAATTACATTGACCAAGAAAGTAAATTCAATGAGGAAATTGATCAAGAACATGTTCACTAAGATGGGATATAGTGCGTCTGAGGACTCAGACTCGGATGACTAATTTGTGCTTTAACAATTTTTGTGCAGATTTGTGCAGGATTTTATCTCTTTAGTTCAGCTTTTAGGACTTACCTTTAGTTCTAGTTCTTACTTTTCGGAACAATTTTTGAAATCTTTAACTCTCCTTAAATTTTTGTGTTTTTGGCTAATTTTGTGACAAAAAGGGGGAGAGAGTTTATAGAGAACTTGAACAATTGATTGTGAAAATCTTGATGATGAAGATTTTGTATACATCAAGGTAAGTATGATCTCAACTTCAACTTTTGGTTTTTATCTTGTGATTTGTTGCATGTCTCGACTAACTATTTGCTAACTATTTGGGCATGTAATATAACTAACAAGTTGATGTTCACTAACAAGTTTGTGACACTTGGTTTTTGATTGCATAGAAGATATGTTGGTTCTTAACTCTGATCTATTACATATCTATATATATATAAGTTTGTCACAAACATGTTCATGACATTTGGTTTTTACGTGCAAAGAAGATATGTTGGTGTTTGTTTTAACTATGATCTGTTTACATATCTGAATATAAATGTCATGGTAAGTATAAATGAGTTTAAACTTCATCTCTGTTTGTGGTTTTTGAATGATACAAAATTCTTGAGGTATCTAACGATTTCTTTTGTCAAGAATGATTTCTTTTTGCAGAGAGTACAGATGTCTAAGTCTAGAGTCTGTTTTAGGAGTTTAACTCATGTATTGTATTTTGGATCTTCATTGTAAATTTTTGTTGTATGGTGATAGCAACAAAAATATCTTTTTGAATTTTCTTTAGTGGATCTATGTTTTGTCACGAAACCGCCAAAGGGGGAGATTGTTACGGAATTTGAGTTGGCGTAGTTTCGTGAAAGTCTCAAGTCTTGAAGATTGAAGGTGAAGAAAGTTGGATCATTTAACTCAATCTCAAGAAAGAAGAATTCAAAAGGATCAGGTATGTTTAACTAAAGAATTTGTGTGATCCGAATACTTCTTGTAGTGTAGAAACACTTGGAAGAATCTTTCATTGCATAAAAATCAAAAACTGGACTTGGGACATGTTCAGGATCCGGATCAGGTTGTTCGATCCGGATCCCGAAGGTGGTTCGTTCATACATCGTCGCAATCCGGATCGTAGTCTCTTGATCCGGATCCCGAACGTTGATGTTTGGTGAACTGTATGAACGATCCGGATCGTAGTCACATGATCCGGATCCCGAACCTTCGTTTTTCTGGAATTGGCTGTTTCGTTATGACGATCCGGATCCTAGTTATCACGATCCGGATCGCCGTCCGTAAAAATCCAGAAATGGCAGTTTTTTGATTCTTATCTCCTTCCTAGGGTTTCTAACCTATAAATACACCCTATGACTCCTTTTCTAGGGTGAATCCACATAGCCGTCATTTTCTTATATCATCATATACGGCTATAGATCCACATATAGAGAAGAAAGGAAATCATTAGAGAATACTCTATGTTTCTTCATCTATATTGATTAGTTTGATTCTAGGTTTTCATACTCACATCTTGAGTTGAATCAAACTAATGAATACTTAGATGGTATTTCCGATCTATCTTTGATCTAAGTATTCGGCGGATCATCACCACCCAAAAACAACGATTTACCACAAAAATCGGCGCGTGGATTCGCGTGTCCTTGTGGATTCAAGGTTCAATCGCTCTCGTGGATTCGGAGCGAGGCACGTTCGTGGATTCGAACGGTGCTATTGGGTGAAGACCGTGGATTCGGTCGGACGTCGTGGATTCGACGTTGGACGCCGTGGATTCGGCGTTGGGCGCAGATCGTGGATTCGAGAAGCGTCTGGAGCGAGCGGAGAAGATCCTCTAGGAGCGTATGGAAAAGGTTGAGTCGTAAGTGTGTACGGTAAATCACCTTGTACGTGTTTTAATTCTAGTGGATTTCTGTCGTGTTATCGGTCCCGTGGTTTTTTACTCCGGTGATGGAGTTTTCCACGTAAAAATCTTGCGTGTTATTTTATTTTCCGCATTGGGTTTTATCGCAACGATTTTTGGAGTGTTTATACGTTTACACCTATTCACCCCCCTCTAGGTGTTTCTTCCCCTATTTAGATCCGTATTATATACGACCCAACACGGGGCGTGACATGAGCGTTATTTGTTGCCGGAGCATCGCATTCATTTCTTCTGTAGGGCATTTGCATTGTTGTATGGGCTAGAGATAGGACCCTCAGCTTGTGCTCATGAGGTTCAGATACCTGATCACGTGTTGCACATAGATGAGTGTTGTTGGTCCTGCCCAGTGCAGTTAGGGCCCTGGTGTTTGCCTGTTGATCTTTTGGCCCTTCCTCAGCTCCGGGATTTCGAGGTAGTGTTGGGTATAGGACTGTGAGGATCTGAGACCTTGATACACGGTGGTGATGCCGCACCGTCGATACACGGTGGTGATGCCACACCGTCGATACACGGTGGTGATGCCGCACCGTTGATACACGGTGGTGATGCCGCACCGTTGATACACGGTGGTGATGCCGCACCGTTGATACACGGTGGTGATGCCGCACCGTTGATACACGGTGGTGATGCCGCACCGTTGATACACGGTGGTGATGCCGCACCGTTGATACACGGTGGTGATGCCGCACCGTTGATACACGGTGGTGATGCCACGCTGTTGGTGCACGGCAGTGATGCCACGTTGTTGGTACACAACGGTGAGAGTTTTTGGATGGTTCAGACATTTGACCGCGAGTTTGGGCATCAGCTTTATGATCGCCTTGCGAGCCAGTTTTCAGTCCCGTTCACCGACGGTTTGGTCCCCGTCAGGGTGTTCTTTATTAGTTGAGGGATCGACTTCGACCCGTGGGTCCGTTAGGGTTATGATAGCATGTTGAGTGACCAACTGTGGCATGAGATTGTGTCCCTTGAGGATCCCTTTTGAGGTTAGCGTGCAGTTGAGTAGTCCACTCGGGTGGTTTTGGATCGGGAAGTAACCGAGTGAAGACCCCAGCTTATTGGATTCCTTTCCTTATTGGATGAATGTGTGGGTATGCTTCGGGTCGCCTTGTTGAGTTTGGCACCATGATGTGGTTTGGTGCGTGTTGCACTAGTGGTCATTTCCGTTTCCCCCAGCCTTTTACTGGAACCCCTTGGGTATTTCACGTCTCAGCTCAGGAGTGATGTGGTTTTCCTCGCCCGTGATTTACTTGCCCCTTCGAGATCTGTGATTGTTGGAGTACGAGGGACGCCCGTTGCAATTTCTAGCTCGAGAGATGAGAGAATTGCACATCGGGCCATACCGTACTTGTTGTTGTTGTTGTTGCGGAGTAATCACGGGGAGTGAGTGGTGTTTCGGGAGCTGGAGGCGTATTGATGGAAATCTACCCACGATATTTGTGACTCCTGATGGACTTGATCTAGTTTCGAGGACGAAACTTTCTTTTAGTGGGGGAAGATGTGAGGACCCGAATTTCCACTTATGAGATTACTATCGGTTTAGTGGCCTTTGGGAGTGTTTGTGCGCGTGTCGGGCCAAAGAAATAGATTTGTGATGCAATTTGGGATTTAGTTGCATCACTGGAGGCCTGCGTGGTGTGTCGGTGTGTTTGCGCGCAATTTGGACACAAGTGTTGGACTTTGGGCTTAAATGGAGATCCCGTGGGAAATTGGGGGACCCGTCGAGTGTTTAGAGGTGGTTTCGCGCGGCGTAGATGTCAAATTTGGACCCGGCGCGAAAATCGGATCAAGTGGGCTATCCGGGGGCATTCGGCAAATTTTCGGTTGAGAATTTGGAGAAATGGACATCGTTTTTGGATTCAGCGCGTGAAATCGTTGAGAATGGGCTATTTATTTGTTTGATTTGGAGCCCGGATGAAGTGCGCTTTTTTCAAGGCGACGCGGCACGAATCCCGAGGCGTGGCGGTGCAGCACGGATCCCGAGGCGGCTCGAGGGCGCGGCGCGCTGCGCAATGCGCGCAGCTGGCGCGCGTTGGGAACGCGCGCCTGCGTAGGTCAGCGCAGGGGCCGCCACGTGGCGGCCCCCCGTTGGCGCCCGCGCGGGCGTGAGGGGGCGCGCGCCCGTGTGGCGCGCGTGGTGTCCCGCGCCTGCGCGGGCACGGTGTCACGCGCCCGTGTGGCGCGCGGGCTGCGCGCCCGCGTGGCGCGCAGGGGCGCGGCCACGTGGCATGGCGCGCGCGTGCCTGGACCGGGTGCACCCGGCTGGGTGCTGTGGACCGGCGGGTGCACCGTGGACCGGTGCACCGTGGACCACCTTCCTCCCTCCTCTCTCTTTTCTTCTTCTTCTTTCTCCCCCGCACCCCATTTTTTCTCCTCTTTTCCTTTCTTCTCCATCCGAGCGAGAGGGAGTTTGAGGGAGGAGATTGTGGGAGATTCGGCGTTGCGTCGTGAGCCTCGTAGAGCGTGCGAGGTTTCCGATGGGAGCGTTTCGGCGGCGGCGGCGCGGTCGGGTAAGTCCCACGCTTTGTTTTTGCGGTGTTTTTAGCACAGTTTTAGAGCGATCTTTTGGACAGTGAATTGACCCTCTTGCTCTTATCTGTGTTAGGGATCGTGTTTTACTGCACCGTTTTGCGTGCGGTCTCCGGAGCTGTGCACTATTTTGCATGCGGACTCCGTTTTGCGTGCGGATTCCGGCACCGTGCACCGTTTTGCGTGCGGACTCTGGCTCCATGCACCGTTTTGCATGCGGACTCCGTTTTGCGTGTGGACTCCGACACCGTGCACCGTTTTGCGTGCGGACTCCGGCACCGTAAACCATTTTGCGTGCGGACTCCGTTTTGCGTGCGGACTCCGGCACCGTGCTCCGTTTTGCGTGCGGATCGCGTGGAGGCCAATTGCAATTGTCTACGAGCAATTGGTGGCAAATCGAGGTGGGTGGCCTTATCTCCATGTTTTATGGACTGTACGGTAATTCTACTGATGTAGGACTATGCATGATAGTTTATTTCCTTTTGTAGCATGCTAGATTGTAGGAATTGTTATTCCTTTTATCATCTGTTAATATATTTATCTTGGAAGTTGACCTAGCACCCCCGTCATATGTTGCATGTGTAACCAGACCAGTAGAAAACCCTCACTTGGGCTAGGGTTATTTATGTTTAGACACCCACACTGTTTTTCTATTCCTAGACATAGTGTTATCCTCTCCCGGGTAGTGGGCCGAGAGGTCGGGACTGTCTTTTAGTGTGGGATGCATTTGCACTCGTGCTTGGGAGCAGAGTGGAGTCTGGTGGTTGTAGTGGGTTGCTTATCTGTGCCGGAAGCCGTTTGGGTAAATGGTAGTCCCGGGAGGTCTTGTATCCCTGTTGTGCTGTTGTGGGAGGGAGCCGTTGAGCAGACGGTAGTCTCGGGCCGTCGAGTATCTTCCGGTCAGTGATGTTGCGAACCGTTGGGGTTAACGGTGGTCCCACGTCGTTGAGTGTTGTCCGACCAGTACTGTTAGCCTGAGTTGTGGGTCGTTCCTGGCTGTGGAGTACCTCCAGCCAGTGTGCTTTGTGCTGCGAGCTGGTGGAGAGGCTAGTGTCTCGTGTTTCGTGTGAGCTGATCTGCTGAGTCGTCGAGAGTGCTCCAACTGTTGTGCGAGATATTTGGGGATCTTGAGTCCTACCGTTCCGAGAGTGAGAGTGGATCTTGACTATAGCCTGCTTATGCCAATGTTTGATACTCTATGCCGTGCCGTTTTCCTTAGTTGGAGTCGCGTCCCTGAGATGCCGCTGTGGATACGATGGTTGGCCTGTTGAGGTAGTTTTCCGCAGTGGATGCAACGATGGGCCTGTTGAGGCAGTTTTGCGCGAGAGGTGAGTTAGTCGGACAGGACGCCCCACGTAAATCCCGTCCTCACGTGGATGTGTGGTAGTGGGCAGGTGCGTTCCTAGTCGACAGGCGCAGGCTTGACTGGACCCTATGAGGCAGTCAGTTCGATTGTGTCGATTGAGCACCTTGGGTGCGAGTGGTCACATTTACTTTCATCTGTTCCACTTTTTGAGCATCTAGATAGAGGCATGGTAGCTGTAGAGTAGCTCCAGCTTTTCTTGTTCAGATTTCATTGCACTGTTATCTTTTGCCTTTAGTAGACTTAGTGGGCAGACCGTTGGGCTTGTTGACGGCACCCACTGAGAACTACTGTGGGAAGTAGTTCTCACACCCGTCGTGGTGTCTTTTTCCCCAGGGACTTCTACTCCTGTTCCTGTGCTCCAGTTGCTGATCCTTCTGACCGGTTTCGAGGGAGTCGCGAGCTAGTTCCCTACCCGTCGTTGGAGTGTAGCGGTTCCCCTTCAGAGTAGAGCTTCAGTTGATTAGTTTGCTTCTTTTTCCTCTGTTGAGAGACCTTTGTTGTGAGGTATAGAGTTGTACTTTATTTTACAGTTTGAGAGACTGATGTAGTGAGGATACTTTTGTATTTGAGGGCTTGTACACCGATGTATTTTTTTTGAGATATCTCCCTTTTGAGTTTTGTATCCGAGGACTTGTTATACGATCGTATTTGGGAGATGGCTATTATTTTATTTTCAGTTGTACAGTGTTTTGATTTCAGCTTTTCAGTCGTTTTACTTTCAGCTCTGATATCTGTTTAGCTGTAGTTGTTTCTTTTTGCAGGTTTGTCGCTTCGTCTATACGGGGTGTCCGTATGGGCGGCGGATCTGTTGGCGAACCCGGGTCGCAGTTTCGACACCGGGGCGTGACAATACCAAATTCCGAAATTGAGTGTACATTTGATGTACCGGATGATCCTTTTCACCGCTTTCAAGTGAACCTCCTTTGGTGCTGACTGATATCTCGCGCAGATCCCAACACTAAAGGATATATCCGGGCGACTAGCCGTGAGGTAGAGTAGACTTCCAATCATGCTACGATAAAGCTTCTCATCTACACTTTCACTAAGAGATTCACTTCCTAATCCCTTATTGCTAGTTCCCATAGGAGTCGAAAAATCTTTAGAGTTTTCTAGTCCAAACTTCTTGACCAACTCCTTTGCATACTTGGATTGGCACAGATGGATGCCTTCTTCATTTTGTGTCACGCCCCGAGTTTAAAAACCAGCGTCTAAATTTTTTTTTTTTTTTTTTTTTTTTTTTTTTTTTTTTTTGAAATCAGAGTTTAAAACCAGCCAGGGCGCAACAGACCGCCACATATATAGAAGAGTCCCAATCCCACTGGGGATTGAGCCCTTTTCTATATATGCACGGCTCACTTGGCATACAACCAGAGTACTAACTACGTACATCTACTAAGCAAGATTAAATTACAATATCAATAACTTCTCAATTACATTGCATTACATTTGATACAACAAACAATTAAATACTTGATCTTATCGGCTGTCCAGGGTCAAGCTCTATCTCGTGATCTCACCAACTCGTCCCGACATCTCAACACCCGCTTGACCTGAAAAACAGTCACCCGAGGGTGTGAGACACACCGGAGTGTATCCCAGTGGGCACGACGAGCCGAGAAATAGCAGATCGTACCTACTGGTATACAATGCTAGAGGATAGTAATAGATCAGGGGTTAGGGTAAAGCAGATATATAACTGGTGTTGTAAAGAAAGCAAAACTCATAATCTGGGTACAAGTATAGGAGATAATTTTAGCAGAATTTAAAACATGTATCAGGATAATCAACACATCAAGGAGTTAGGACAATCAGCAAGATAACAATGGAACTATAATCAGAGGCATCACATAGAATCATATAAAGCAACTTAACAACTCATGCATCAAATAGATGAAAACGCAAAGACCCAATCACAAGCTACCATATTGGCCTTCACAAGACCTCAGGCGAGGCTGCCCACTTGGCACCACCTGGTTGACATTCCCCAAACTAGGGTCACGGGTTGCCTCAGCTAACCACTTTACCGGTAAAGAACATCGCTACGGGTAGCAAATCCGCTGATATTCGTGAAGTACAACGGTGCGGGCGAATCATATGCAAATGCTCAAGCTCACGGTCCACTGACCGGGTAATCGGCAATAAGCCGGGAAATCCCCACTGGGATGCAATGACAAGATCAACTGAATCTCAACACTTATGCAGGAACACTCAGCAATAAATCTCAACTCATATGCAAGATCAAGGCAAATCTCTCTCAACAGAAGCTCACAGATAAACTCAACTCAACCACACAAACCAACCAAATGATACAAAACTTAAACACATATTTTTAAGAAAACTGTTTTGAGAAGTCCAAACCTCGAAGAGCATTGCCCTCGTCCTATCAAACAAGAACAGACTCAGGCGACACTACGAAGCTTGGGTTTAGGTCCAAACCTCGCAGAGCAGTGCCTTTGTCCTATCAAACAAGAACAGACTCCGGCGACCCTACGAAGCGGGGTAAAACCTCAGTTAAATAAATCTATGTGCTCCGAGATGTATCATTTGATCAGCAGAACAAACAGGCTCACTAATCAACCACGAAAATGTCCGAGTAAAAGTATAAATGCTAGAGGTGCTATGTACAATCATGTAAGGCAAAATAGAACAGATAACAGGCATAGATCAGGTAGATAGCAGATATAATATAATCAAAGAAAGGCAGGCTCAAAGTAATCAGATTAAGCTATCAACAACAGGGGTCCAACCAGTATCGCACCCCAGAGGGCCGAACTGATAAAACCCGGACCGAAGATAACCCACCTGTCAATGCGCAGGCAATTAATCTGTAATCCTCTAAATGCTCACCCTAGTTGCAGCCCAGATCTGCTGGATCAAGAAGATCCCTCATCTTGCAAACATACAAGTTCATCTTGCTCCAACTTTCATTCCACACAGAACCATCTTGGTCTGAAGTGAGCATCAAGCTCAGGGGACAAATTGGAACAAATTTGATATTTACAGTTAGGTCTAAATCCAACTTAATCTTCTTTGCGGCATTTGATCAAATAGTTGGCATGCACATATTACAACATTTAACATAACCAAGTTTCAAGCTTGGTTCTCAGCAAGTAATGGACCATTTTCTTTAAAACTTGAAGTGAATTGTTCCACAAGGCTCAGGTAACAATCCCAGCAACTTGGTCTTAGTTTTGCACCCTCGAATTTCCGGAGCCCGAGGTTGAAGAAGATGCCACATGCATTGAAAATTGTGATAGCTCAACCAGGGACTCTGGGGCTCAGCAACTTGACCAAAATGTTGCTAAATACCATTTCTAACTTACCTGAACCCGTGCCCGGCGACGGGGTGCGACGGCGACGGCTGGGGAGTGAGCTCGGTTTCGAGCTCCTCCACCTCTACTGGCGGAATTTTACAGAGGCAACATGGAGCTTCCAAACTTGCATGGTAAGTTCCTTGGGCCTACACGAAGCTTATCGACCTTCCCACCCCGGCCGGAGATGGCCGGAACGCCGGCGGCCGAGTTTGAACCCATTTTCGGGTCATCCATGGCCGCACCACTTTGGTGCTGCATGGATGCCATGCAAATGCATGGGGGCACTCCTCTCATTCCCAGGAAGGCTTCTGGGTAGGTGGCCGGCGTCGGAAAAGCTCGCCGGCACCGGAGTTGCATTCTCGGCCAAAGTGCAAAAATTTCAAAACTAGGGCTTCATTTTTCTTTCTCAATACTCCACCAACTTCAACCAAACTTTGCAGATTTAATCATCCTATCCTACAGTCCTGGCACACCAATTTTGGTGCGTTTATATTCAGTGGTTGCCGAGTTCTTTAGGGGCGGAGCTAGGTTAGGTTTCCGGCGACCCATTGTGGCCGCCGGCTAACCATGCTGCATGGGACCTCGGGGCTTTGCAGGGAGGATGCTAAGGACCTAAGGAGTCCACTGCTAATGGTCCGGGGTGCTAGAAACCGTAGGTTAAGGATCCTCACCTTAGCCGAGCCCGGGGAAGATAGGATGAAGCCGGATCTTGGTTCCCTCTCTACGCGCGGCCAAGGCTTGCTCCAGCAGGGTCCTCCAAGCACCAGGAACTCCTCAGACACCTCCCAATCCAACTTTGAAGAGATCCAGTCCAACTTCACACCTCGTCGGAGAAAGGAAGAAAGAGGAAGGTGGCTGCGGCGGCGCTCGGCGGTGGCCGGGGTCGGGTACACCAGGGCTCGGTTGCGGCCTCTCAATGAAGCTCTCAGAGGAAGGTTGGCTAAATCTAAAGCTCTAGGTTGATCTCTCCTTCAACAACTCAAAACAAACCCCATTATATCTTCCTCACCTTAACTCCGGCGACCCGAACGGCCGGAGGTTACGGCAACCGAGGGGACGCGTCGGTTACAGCCTAAAGATGCTGGTGGCACTTCAGTTACTGAAGAGGAAGAGGCAGGGTACACTCCAACACATGTATACACGTGTTAAATGCATATTTTGCATAAAACCCCCTACACTCATATCCCCAAACTCTAGGGTCCCATCTGTAGGTAACAAATGCACCCAAAACCCTCTCCATAAAGTCCCTAACCAATTGGTGCATAAAATATCAACTTTTTATACAGATTAGTCCAATTTTAGGTGCTTTTCACGCATTTCGAGGCAATCCGCTCATCAAAATGCGAAATGGACTTCGCCACGACATCCGGCTCGTCGAAACCTGTCAGGTAGCGTATTTGTTTGGTTCGTTCGACGCCCGGATTAAAAGTCGTTTCATAAAGTTCGACTCAATATAGCGCGTGGCACGCACTTCGATGCACCCGGGTCGCCAAACGCGAAATCCGACAGTGCCATTGCGCTCAGAACGTCGAAATTAGCTAGGATCCATTACTCATACTCCTATGTTAAAATTCCAGATAGTGGTTCGACCATTCATGATCACAAGGGGTTAAAAATTTAAAGGTTACTATTCACTTAAGTCGCGGGGCCCACTTTTTGATTTTTGTTTTCTGGAAGATCCGACCGTCGGATCGAAAATATATGAATATGAAACTTCTATGTTTCGACGAGACGATCACAATGGTGATCTCAGATTTTCCAGATCAGACCCCGATCAAAAGTCGATATCTCTGGGCCCACTATTGACCCACTATCTCTCCACTTTTGCCAAAATTGACAAATTTTAAATATTTAAAGGCAAACTGAGACTTTTAAATTCTAGATTTCTACATTTTGTTTCAGTAGTAATCCAAGAATGTGGTGACCCTGACACCCGTGTAGCTTCTCCCATGAACCGTGGTGTAGAACACCTAGTGTTGGTGTATCTGGCGCATAGTGCATCAAAGGGATGCCACAGATGGACCCTGTGTGATATCCACAGTTGGATTGGCCTTCGGCTGCATTTGCCAAATTTTCGGAATGGTTTTGGGCCAAACAGAGGTTGGATTTGGATTCAGCGCGGAAAAACGCTTGAAAACGGCTATTTGCTTGTTTGATTCTGAGTCCGGATGCCCAAAAACGGACTCCTGGAAATTTTCGCTGAATTTCGGTGCATGGGAGGGGCCGTGGACCGCCGGCTGCCACGTGGCGGCTTGTGATTGGGCCGGTCCGCAACGCTCGGTCCACAGAGGGGAGCGGCTGGGTGCACGGACCCGGCGCATGGACACGTGGCGCCGCCTGATTGGCGGGCTCGTGATGCGCGGTCTACGGGTTTTGCGCGGCGGTGCATGGACCGGGGCGGGGGACACGTGGCGGCCCCCGGTTGGTCGGTGCACGCGGCGCGGTCCACAGAACCGAATTTGGGTGCGTGGACCGGGTGCAGGGAACACGTGTCGGCACGCCATTCGCGAGCTCACGAGGCGCGGCGCACGGAGTCGCGGACGGGCGCCTCGGGGCGCGTGCCCGGCAGGTGGCCAGGGCGGCGCTCTGCCCGCACGTGTGACCGCGACAGTGGCAGGGACGCGTTTCGCCCTGCCACTGGCGGGCGCCACCTACCCGCTTTGACCGCGGGGAGGGGCACGTGTCGGCGGTTCGCGCGCCCCGCACGGCTGTTCGCTGTGCGGGACGCGTGTCGGGCGAGGAGGCGCGCGACGTGGCCGCCGCTGAGAGGTTCCGCCCGCTGTCGCCTGTTGGTCGGGCTACGTGGAGGCCTTGGGCCGTTTCGGGCGCGCACAGTGTTGGGCCGGGCCCAACACTGTAGCAGCCCGAAAATTTTCGGCGCCCGAAAGTTGGGACCTTTTCGGTATTTTCTGAATTATTTTTTTTGAGCCTATAAATAGGCCGAGCTCTCTTCCTGTAAAGTACCGGATTTTCGGCACATAAATAAATGTAAATAAATGTGGGATGAAATCCTATTGTTATGAAAATTGGGGAAGTAAAGAATATTTGGAAGCGAGTTGGGCCCAAATCGGGATTAAAATGAGAGTCTGGAATTTTATTCGAGAAAGGGGGCCCAGATTTTTAGTGGAAAATTAACAGTGTCGGAAAATTCTGAGAAAATTATGGGAGCCCCGTAAATATGTTTTAAGCTCACAGAAAAAGTTTCGCGTTGATCGGAGGCCGGATAGTGAGAACGGGCTCCGCCAACAGTGTCGAAAAATTCTAAAAAAATTACAGGAGCTTCGTAATTATGTTTTAAGGTTACAGTAAAAATTTCGTGTTGATCGGATACCCGGATTGTGAGAACGGGGTCCGCCAGCGATTTTGGATATAGGAAGGCTTTTGGTGGCCCAGAAATGGCCCAAATTGAAAATTTAAAATTTTCTGTGGTAAATTAAACTGAAACAAAGCCGCCTGTTAAATTTGGACGGAAACGGACGAAAAAAAAGGCAAAAACGGAGCAAAAACGGATTTCCGAGGCGGCGGCGCGTGGATCGAGGGGGCACAGCTGGCGCTTGGAGGGGCGAGGGTCAAAGGGGGGCCGCCACATGGCCGGCCCCCATTGGGCCCGTACGGCGCGGGCACGCGCGCCTGCAGGGGCGCGCGGGGGTGCGCGCCTGTGTGGCGCGCACAGTGTAGCGCGCGTGGACCGGGTGCGCGCACCCTTTTGTGGTGGACCGCCACCCGGCAATTTCCCATTGGGTGCCCCCATGAGCCCGGTCCATGAACCACCCTTCTCTCCTCCTTTTTCTTTTTCTTCTCTTTTTCTTCTTCTTCTTCCTTCTCCGCCCGCACAGCATTCCTCCTCCCTTCTCTTCTTCTTCTTCTCCAACAGTGTGTCGAGAGGGAGAGATGGAGGGAATTTCGTGGGTTGGAGCGGCGCGGCGGCGACCTCGTAAAGCGCACAAAGTGTTTTAAAAATTAGATGGGCACAGTTTTGGCACAGTTTTGAAGTTTCCTTTTGGATATTGGATTTGACCCTATGCCGTTATGCATGTTAGGGATCGAGTTTTACTGTCACGGGCATTTTTGGTGCACCTCGTTTTGCGTGCAAGTTGTCAAAAAATGCACCGTTTTACGTGCCAACTCGAGGTACGTGATCCATTTTACGCGCAGATTGAGTTGTCGTGCACCGTTTTGCGTGCAGTCTGTAATATTATACATCATTTTTCGTGCAGGGATAGAAAAATGTGCACCGTTTTGCGTGCAATCTTACAGTTAAATGTGCACCGTTTTGCGTGCAGATCGTTTTGTCGCGCACCGTTTTGCGTGCAGTCTCTAATATTACACATTATTTTTCGTGCAGGGCTAGAAAAATGTGCACCGTTTTGCTGCAATCTTACAGTTAAACGTGCACCGTTTTGCGTGCAGATCATTTTGTCGCGCACCGTTTTGCATGCAGTCTCTAATATTACACATCATTTTTCGTGCAGGGCTAGAAAAATATGCACCGTTTTGCGTGCAATCTTATAGTTAAACGTGCACCGTTTTGCGTGCAGATCGTTTTGTCGCGCACCGTTTTGCGTGCAGTCTCTAATATTACACATCATTTTTCGTGCAGGGCTAGAAAAATATGCACCGTTTTGCGTGCAATCTTATAGTTAAACGTGCACCGTTTTGCGTGCAGATCGTTTTGTCGCGCACCGTTTTGCGTGCAGTCTCTAATATTACACATCATTTTTCGTGCAGGGCTAGAAAGATGTGCACTGTTTTGCGTGCAACCCTACAGTCAGATGTGCACCGTTTTGCGTGCAGTTTTGAGGTACGTGCATCGTTTTGCGTGCAGATCGTGTTGCCGCGCATCGTTTTGCGTGCCGGCTGAAGTGGCGCGCACCATTTTACGTATGGATTTTAATGACATGCATCGTTTTGCATGCAGGATTGTAGGACGTGCACCGTTTTGCGTGCGGACTCGAGGGATGTGCACCGTTTTGCGTGTAAGCTTGAGAAGATAAGTGGAATCGCGCGGAGACCAATTGCAAGTGTCTACGAGCAATTGGGGACATTACATGGTGGGGAATTCTGCCGAAATTGGGTGACCTCTCCCCTTGCTCCCTTGCTTTTCGATTCGAAGCATGATAGTAGCCTGTTAGAGGCGTTAGGTAATTATGATTATGATTACCTGTGTAGATGGTTTCAAATGGAAAAGTGCAACTGTTGGTTGCCAGAGTTAGAGGAATAGATGTGCATGTGTAAATGAACACAGAGGAAAAAGTGCAACTGTTGGTTGCCAAAGATATATGATGAATATGCATGCGTAGAAGTAATTACTACTTGATGAATGAAATGAAAATAACTGCATGCATGAAAAAGGATTAGCTATTATGATTGTGAGCATGTTAGGGTATAACCCTAGAAATCATGTGACATAAGGAAACAGGACATGTTGGTAGTAATACTAGGAGAAAATCTAGATTAAGGTTTAACGAGTGGCATGATGACCTAGGAGATATACCTAGATCGACGAGTGGCATTATTTTAGAAAAAATAACCTAAGGTTGACAATAGAGTGTTAAACATAGAGTCAGAGAACTCTAGGTTAAACAAGATATGGAACTTAGGTAAAGGAACCTAAGATGAACTAGTAGGGTTAAACTCTAGTGATGAAATAGAGTTAGTGCAACCCTAGGTTAAACATGGAACAGGAAAAATAGAGTTAGTAAAACTCTAGGATTCAGTGAGGAATCAGGAAATATGGGGATTTGATCCCCAAGTTATAGAATTAAATATTGTTACCCCAGAAAGTCATAGGACGTCTGGGTAAAGGGATTAATTAGTTTAACTTCAATCTGAGTTAAATAAAGGAAATGGAAAATGACCAAATGTGGAGACATGAAAGAAAGAGAAAATGGAAATAGGGTTAATAAACTCTTGAGTTAGATAAGATTGAAAGTAACTGGTGTCCTAGTGACATAGTGCAGTGATATAGTGCAGCCTTAAGGGTAATTGAAGCTTAGGGTTGTGAATTGAGAACCAGTAAGAAAAGTGTAAAGTGGTCAGGAAACTTAAGATATTGCCGAGTGGCAAAATAAGTGGAATGTAAACGAATAAGTTGTTCAAACTTAAATTGGTGTTATAGACACCCAAATTATCCTAGAGTAAAGAACTTAGGATAAAAAAAATAAAGCTCGAGAGAGAGCTAAAAGTGATTAATGATCAAGACAAGCAAAGTGCTTGAAATAAAAGAGAAAAGTAAAAGAGAAGCATTGAGGCAAAAATGCTAACGGGAGGGTTGAGCATATGTCACTCCCGGGTGGATGAGTGCCAAGGTGCCTTAAACTCATCTGAACATAAAGTGTAAAGAGAATGGTTAAAGAAAAAGAATGATTAATGAAAGGTAAAAAGGATAAGATAAAATGTATTGGGCTGAGCACTACGGGAGGCGATGCTACAACCTGTTCTTGTTTGATTGGGGTTGTAGGCATTCGACTTTTGGAACCCTCGGACCCTGTGAAAGAAAAGCCTAAATGGCCCTTGGGAGGGTTGAGCATATGTCACTCCCAAGTGAATTAAAGAATTAAAGCTAAGTTGCCAACGGGAGGGTTGAGCATATGTCACTCCCGGGGGAAGTGTGTGAGCAAGACTCAGCTTCCCAAGTAAAGGCAAAGCAAAGAGCTAAAGGCAAAAGAAAAGATAAAGATAAAACGGGCGGACCTATGGAGTGAAACGCGGCCTAGGTTGGAGCAGTTGGCAGTGCCCCTCTCCCGGGTAGAGACCCGTTCGGGACGTTTCTTCCGTAGGACGGGGTAACACTTGCGGGTGTTATCGGCAACCTTAGAAATCTTATCTTATGGTAGCAGGACTACCGGGCCGGGGCCCGTTGGATAAGAATTTCTGAGGGTTAACTTGAACTAAAGCACCAGAATTTAAAGAATAAAGAGAACTTAGAGTGGCCAAGGTGGCCGGGTTAGTTTGACCCTGTATACAGCGGCATAGTGGCCGAGTTGGTGCTTAGCAGCCTAGTGTGGCTAGACAGAGTAGTGCTGGGACGATGAGTATACACAGATAGTGTAGTCATATATGATATTGCGTAGCAGTATACTGATATTGAGGATTTTAGTTTCCTAGCGCTATTATTATTGCTTCCATTGGACCAAGTGGTGTAGGACACTTTTTCTCGGTGGTTGAACCCTCTGGGAACTCTGTCGGAGTTCTCACACCCCTTGGGTGACCCCCCCACAGGTTCGGGTCGGGATACAGCGGACGAGACGGTTCAGATGCAGACAACGAGGCATACGACAGGGGCAAGGGCCCAGCAGCATAGAGACCTAGAGGGTCTAGCAGAGGTATCCCTTTTATATATTTCTTGAGTGAACCTTGTATGGTGAGGAATTTATGTAAAGGAATTGTAATAATTTTATTTGCAAGTTCAGAAATGTAAAGTGTAATAAATTTAAGTTATGGTTCACTCTTGTATGCTTTCATTATCGCTTAAACTGATTGTTATTGAATGAAAGTTTCAAATTTATAGTGATTTTTAGTACTCTGATATTGAGCTTCCGCATATACTTGTTGTATGATTATGGATATTACCGTTCATTTCGGGTAGTGAAAGGTCATACCCGATTGGCGGGTCTGTTGGCGTGCCCGAACCGTACAATTTGGCAGACTCGGGGCGTGACACTTCCTCTTCGACTTTTTGGCACTTCCGAGCTTCAAACCGGCTGGAGTTCTTCACCAAAGTTGATCCTCACGCAGTGAAGCTTCCATCTGCAGAGTTTGAAGATTTTTCGGGGCACGGTTTTTGAGATTCTCATTTTCTTGGCGCGTCGCGACGCTCTTTCTTCGGTGTTTCTTCAGTCGCTCTTCGGTGCACGAGCTCCCCCGGCCTACTCCGACCATCTTTTCGAGCGATTTCTTCGCCGTTGGATTCGCAACAGGTAAGGCTACGATTTTGGCTTCTTCCACATTTCCTGGTTTCGTGGCTTTCGAGGAGTTCTTCCTTGCTCACTGAGGACCTCTTTTGCTGTGAGGAATTATGAGGACAGCAGGTTCATCCGAGGAGATCTCCGCGCACGAGTGTCGGATCAGGACGTGCTTATAGACTTTTTTCATCTACTCGACGCGAGGATCATTGTGGTATTTTTCTTGGAATTTTTGGAGACCTTCCCGAAGGTATACACTTTTCCTTTTATCTGTACAAGAGTTTACAGTTGTATGGTTTTTGGATTTTGCGCACCGATACTGTGGAATTTGTAACTTGGCCTACGGTGCTCGGAATTGGACGTGCAGGTACCCGTTTCGAAGCTATCGACGCGAGGATCGCTGTGGTATTTTTATCAGAATTTTTGGAATTTGTTTTACATGTGAAAATTTCGCATTAAGAGGACTGTTCCCAGCAGATTTGTAAAACCTGGATTTTATGGAATTAAGTGTAACTTGGGTTGTATTTTTGTACCCAGGAAGTATTGAACACTGTACCTGTATTGTGGGATTGGTGGGTGAGTAGAGATTTCTTTTTCGGGGTATTCTCAGCTGTACGACTCCGGACAGTTAGCACCTTCAGGTGGGTGGCTTTGCTTTCAGGATCTATGGACTGTGCTCTAATTCTATTGATATAGAATCATGCATGATAGTGGTAGAACTTGGTAGCATGCAAGAATTTGGATGTTATTATTCCTTGTATTTATCTGTTGATCGTATGATCTCTTCTGTTTCCTACCGTCTGTTAAATATCTGTTATCTTGGAACCTGACCTAGCACCCCTGTCATATGTTGCATGTGTAACCAGACCAGTAGAAAACCCTCACTTGGGCTAGGGTTATTTATGTTTAGACATCCACACCTCATGTTTCATTCCTGGACTTAGTGTTATCCTCGCCCGGGTAGTGGGCCGAGCGGTCGAGACTTCTTTTTAGTGTGGGATGCGTTTGCACTCGTGCTTGGGAGCAGAGTGGAGTCTGGTAGATGTAGTGGATCGCTTGTCTGTACCAGGAACCGTTTGGGGTAAATGGTGGTTCCGGGAGGTCTTGCCTTCCCTTGTTTGGGTTGTCGCCACTGTGTTGTGGTAGTAGTTTACTAGTGATAGCCGGACCTAGAACCCAGAACCCATTTCGACATACACATGATTTTAGTCTACCAATGTTTTCTTCCAAGCATCGAAGGGCCGCTGGAGTCTGTTCTTGTTTGATTGGACAAAGGCATCAGCCCTTCGGGATTTGGGTAAAACACTTGTTTTCTAACTGTTTTTCTAAAAAGAACTAAAAATTATTAAAATGGGTTTCTTCTCAAATCAAGATAGTTTTTCAAAAAGGGAACTACCTTTAGTGCTCACCCTGCGTGGGTTGAGTGAAAAATGGTTTTCAATAACAAATGTCACCTTTTTCCTGTAAATCTCTCCACTCGAAAGGATTCGAGTGGTCTAGGTTCTAGGGGTCGTTCCTTTGTCGGGACGGAAGCCACGGGGACGGAGCCTGGAACCTGTTCTTGTTTGATAGGGTTGTAGGTGTAGGTCTCCCGGGACTTTCGGGCCCTGTTGGTGTCTTCTGCGTGTTGTACCATGATTATTGTGTTCCCGAACTATAAGGGGGCGGGAACTTCGATAGGCGGAGCCTAGAGTCTGTTCTTGTTTGATAGGGTTCTAAGCACCAGCCTATCGGGTTTCCGAACCCTTATGGTGTCGGTCTTTCCTGTGAGCGTTGGTGTTGTTAGTCGATCTTGTTGATCGTGGCTTGGACTTTAGCCTGCATGAGCCATTTTGAGCTCGACAGAGTGCGCGGATACCCTTGTCCTCGTTGGGGTCGCTCCCCTCGAGTGCCACGTCCGGTGTGGGTCTGCACTTTGGTATCGCGACTTGTCGACGCCGTCCCTCTGGCTGGTCCAGTTTTGGCAGTCACGGACACCCTACGGTAGACCCGTCCTGTTGAGGATGTGCGGCAGTAGGTGGGCGCAGGTTTGACTGGACCCTAAGGGGCAGTCAGTGTAGATTGAGTGACTGTACTGTGTGAGCTAGTAGATGCATCATGTTTCCATCTGTTCCATTTTCTTGAGCATCTAGATAGAGGCATAGTAGCTATAGAGTTACTTTTCCAGCCCTTTCATTTCTATTTCATATTGTTACTTTATGCCTCTAGTAGACTTAGTAGGCAGACCGTCGGGCTTGTTGGCGGCACCCACTGAGAACTACTTGGGACGTAGTTCTCACACCCGTCGTGGTGTATTTTCCCATAGGGACTTCTACTCCTGTTCCTACTGCTCCTGTTGCTGCTTCTTCTGATCGAGGTAAGGGAGTCGAGAGATAGTTCCCTACCAGTCGTCGTCCAGAGAGTAGATGTACCCCCTTACTTTTTGAGAGTTTATGTTGAGCGACCTTGTAGTGAGGTATAGAGTTGTATTTTATTTTTACTGCTTGAGAGACTTATGTACTTTTGGTGAAGACTTTGTGTTGTATATATTTCTTTTTTTTAGCAGTTTACTTTCAGCTCTGATATCTGTTTAGTATAGTTGATCTTTTGCAGGTTAGTCGCTTCGTCTATACAGGGCTTCCCGTATGGGCGGCGGATCTGTTGGCGAGCCCGGGTCGCAGTTTCGACGCCGGGGCGTGACAGATTAGGTGGTATCAGAGCCTAGGTTGTAGGTCATTGTGGACTTAGAAACCCTAGGCTTGTGGTTGGACATTAGGATGACTACGTGAGAGTCGTGACTTTTAGCGAGAGTCCTGATTGAGTTTTATACCTCTCCCAAGGGACGGGATGAGTGATTGGCATGTTTATTCTCCTAAGCGATTATGTTGGCTGCAGACAACATAATGCTAGGGAATGGATGACATGTCTTATACTTTCGCTAGATTGGGTCGAGTGTTGTTTGGTGCTGTCCTGACGTTTGCATGTGTGTTGCAGGTGGGCACGATGCCTCCCCGACGTAGGGTACAGACGCGTTCTCAGCCTTTCCCCTCCGATGAGCCTGGGCAGGAGGAGTCAGCACCGTGTCAGCAGAGTGAGGTGCTGGAGCTTCGGGCATAGATGGCCCAGTTGTCTGAGGCTGTTCGGCGCCAGGAGGAGACTTCACAGCGCCAGGAGGAGACCTTACGACGCCAGGAGGAGGCCTCGCAGCGCCAGGAGGAGGCTTCTCGGCGCCAGGAGGAGGCCATGGGTCGTATGATGCTTTTGTTGGAGCAGAGGGTACAGCCAGTTGTAGCACCCCCAGGGAGTTTCCCCGCACCTTCTTCGCCAGCTGTGGCACCCCCAGTTGTACCAGTAGCACAGGCAGCCCCTACTGCATCGGGTACCAGTGGTCAGCCGTCCGGGACGGCAGGACAGTTGACTCGGGCAGAGCAGCGAGAGGTAGTGGATTTGTTGTTGAGATTCCATCAGTCTGATCCGCATCGTTTTTCGGGGCAGAGTACGGAGCGCGGAGAGGCGGTGACGGCCGAGGTGGCTCCAGCTCCCGCAGGGATTTCGGGGGCGAAGCGCCCAGCACGGGATGTTGAGGGACAGACGAGTCAGCAGGGACCTCCGAGACCTTCACGATCTCATCCTCAGGGTCGTAGGTTTCGGAGGCACCAGAGATCAGGTGGACCCCCGCAGCAGCCGCGGTATCAGCAGCACCAGCAGCGACAGCAGTCTCAGCAGCAGTACCCCCGACAGCAGCGGTTTCGGCACCAGCGACAGGAGCGGTGTGTCATCTGTGGCGGCCCTCATTCGCCGTCGCATTGTTACCAGAGACGGGGAAGGTGTTTCCTATGTGGATCGTTGGGACATCTTCAGGCAGCTTGTCCCCGAGCCATTCTGTCAATGCGACCCCTTGCAACAGCACCTCCCTTGCCAGTTCAGGAAGCGGAAGCTGTGATGACCCGGATCTCCGCAGAGCTGTTGCAGTGCGTTGGGGTGGCTATTGGAGGCTTACATGGTGTGTTGGAGGTGTTTGGGGCATAATTTGGCTCAAGTGTTGGACTTCGGGCTTATTTGGATCACGTGGGTGATCGGAGGACCCCATGGAGGGTTTAGAGGTGGTTTCGCGCGAATCGGATATTAAAATGGGGCTCCGCGCGAAATTCGGGCTAAGAATACACTTCCGGGAGCCTCCGGCAAATTTTAGAGTTGGAATTTGGCAAAATGGACGTCAAATTCGGATTCAGCGCGCGAAAACGGTCAAAATAGACTACCCACTTGTCATTTTTGAGCTCGAGTTACTGTTCACTGCCGGAACAGTGATTCCAGCGATCGCCGGCGGCAGTGGCGGCGGCGGGCAACGGCGGAGAGCGGCGGCGCGGCCTCGGGCAGGCGGAGAGCGGCGGCGGGCAGGGCGCGTGGGCGCGGGCAGGGCGCGCGGGTGCGCGGTCCACGCGGCCGTCGTGCACCGAAGCGGGATGCCACGTGGCGTGTTCTTATTGGAGGGCTTGCTAGGCGCGGTTCTTGGAATTCCTCGGGGTGCACAGTGGACCGGTGGAAGACACGTGGCATCACATTATTGGTCCGGTGTTTGGGGGTGTCGTGCGCCGGGTGCAGCGAGTGTGTGGCTTGGACACGTGGCGTGCGAGGATTGGGCGCGTCACTGTGCGCGTACGGGCGGCAGGCGTGCAGGCGGCAGGCGGCGTGGCAGCGGGCCGGCGGGCGTGGCGGCCACGGCAACGACGTGGCGCACGCGTGCGCCACGTGGCGGCCGCCTATTGGCCAGCGCCAACTGCCTGTTGACCAGGGGTGCGCCACGCGGCGTGTAGGGAGTGGCCGGATCCGCTGTTTCGTGTTGGAGGACACGTGTCGTGCGGAGGAGCGGGTTGGACGGCCGTGCGGTCCGACCAGGATCCCGTGCGGGACTGGGCCTCCGTGGGCCGCGGCACTGTGTGGGCCCGAATTCGGGGCCCGAAAGATTCGGGGGCCCGAAAGATTCGGGCGCCCGAATTCGGTACACAATGGGTATTTTCTGATTTGTTTGTTTGAGCCTATAAATACCAACCCGAGCCCCTTCTTTTCGAGTTTTTCTCCCTTTTTCAAGCCTCTTCTGCCCGAGCCACCTTAAGGAGATTTGTTCACCTCTTGATCCTTGATCTTCCTGCCAAGTCCTTGGATTTTTGGAGCACGCATCCCGAGGTTCTCCATTTTACGGCGCGGTGCGACGTTGCATTTCCTGTTTCCTTCTTCAGCGCAGCAGTGATGTTTTAGCTCCCCTGGCCTACCCCGAGGTCCTTTTTCAGTGATTCTTGCGCCGCCTGACTCCTTACAGGTAGGGCTTCAACTTTCATTTTGATCGCGCTTTTCCGTTTCGAGGTTTTGGCACGGATGCCGAGGCAAACAGTGACCCCTTTTTGCTGTGTGGATTTCCTTGACAGCAGCAGAGTATTTCGGCCATATCTTCGCGCACGAGCGTCAGACGTAGACGAGCTTGTACAACTTTTTCATCTACGGATCGAAAGGAACGCGCTCGTATTTTTCTTGGATTTTTCAGAGATTTATTTCGAGGTGATAATCACTGTTTTCTCAGTGTACTGTGTACAGTTTTTCTTCACAGTTTGTTGATTGGATTACCACCTTGACGAATTTATAACTTGGCTTACCGAACTCTGATTTGGGCGTGCAAGGTACCGTTGCGAAGCTATCGACGCGAGGATCGCCGTGATATTTTTCTGGGAATTTTGTGGGTACTTTCTGCAGGTGATAATTTAACAGTTCTGGGACTGTTGTTGTATGTATTTGTAAGCGCATTATTTGGGAGCCTAAGTGTTTTTAGTGGACTTGGTGTTGTGCCAGGAGTGTTGCGGGTGTGCTGACCTTGTTGGAGCAAGGGATTGGAGTTATGGGTATTGTCAGCTGTACGGACCCGGACAGTTAGCGCTTCAGGTGGGTGGTTGTTGCTTGCCTCTACATCTGACTTACTCACAAAGTTTATTAGAAAACCCCCAATGTTGAGCATATTGATTGAGTATCCTGCATGTTGACTGATATAGATGTGAGCCTATCATCTGAGATTTCTTTGGTGGATATAGCATGTTGGGGATATGACTGGGGTAATACTGCTGTAGGAACATGATCATTGGAGTAATTTATTATTGATAATTGACATGCTACTTTAGCACCCAGATTTTATGAAAATGGATTAAATACATTAATTGGTGGGACATAATGATTTATCATTGTGCAGGTTTCACTCTGGGGATTTATTATGGATCAGGGATCATATACATGTGTAGTTGACTGATGATTTTGGCATGACTGTTTTATCTGTGTGGATATTATTAATCGATACACATGTAAAACTGTTACTTGACTTTCTTTCTCTCCCACATTGTATGAGGACTTTTGCATGCTTATTTGGACATCTAGATAGGCCACTATTTTATTGCTACACTATCCTATTGGGATTTGACTTAGGAGAAACCATGATTGCTTTCTTTCTCCTTCTTATTTAGACTTTTGAGTCATGTTGCTCAAGTTTGAGCAGAGGTATGGGATAGTGTAGCCGGGACCTGAGGGTCAGTGACAGGGTGTACTTGATGTTGGATTGTGGGTTATTGCGGCAACCGTGGACAGTAGGCGGTTGACCGGATCTTGATTATTTTACCCAATTGCGGGTTGTGGGTTATTGCGGTGACCGCGGACTTTGGGCGGTTGACCGGATGTTTACTATTGCATCAGATTGGGTATCAGTTTTCTCTAGTGGATGGTGTTTCCCACTTTTGAGTACTATTGCATTTGATTGGGGATTGAGGTTTCATTAGTGGACGGAGTTTCCCACTATGATCATAGTCATGATCCAGTCCTGCTATTATGAGACAGTGGTTACAGAGATACTTGATACAGTGATACTTTACTCGTGTGGGTCGCTCCCCTCGAGTGCCACTCCGGAGTAGGCTTTAGACCGTGTTGGGTTCCGGTCATTTGGACAGTGGAGATACTGAGTTCTTGAGTTCGACAGCAGAGCAGGCAGTACCAGTTTTACTGGTGGCACTAGATTGGGTCTAGTTGGTCAGATACTATTTTCTGATGCATTCATACTGTCATTTCCTTCGGTATTACATTTAGAGGCATACTTGTTGTGGTTTCCCCTTTTATTCAGTAGTTCTGTTTACGGTTTTACCACTTGCCCGTTTCTTGCCTCTAGTAGACTTAGTGGGTACGCCAGAGCTTGAGGCTTTACCCACAGGGGTACGCCAGAGCTTGAGGCTTTCCCGAGGTTCTCACCCCCATTGTTGTTGTTTCCCCTTTTTCTCCCCCCTATTTTGCAGTGTCCTCTTCGGGAGTTGTTGATCTTCGATCGTTGTTCGAGGCGAGCGAGTCACGAGCTAGATCCTTACCACCCGAGGAGTGTAGCTGTATCCCCTGGTTGGAGATTCCTGGTAGCTGTTGGCTGGTTTTACTGTTTCATTTGGAGGGAGATCTTTTGTATTTGGAGAGACTTATGTTGAGACTGATGTACTATAGTTTTAGTTTAGCTCCTTTTATAGTTGAGAGATGCTGTACTGAGGACATTGTATGATGATTATCTGTATTTGAGGAGATGGATATTGTACTTTATTTCATACTGTTCAGTGATTGGATTTTATTTTACAGCATTTCATTTCCGCTCTGATATTTGTGTAGCTATAGTACTATCTTTTGCAGGTTAGACGCTTCGCCTATGCGGGTTTTAGCATAGGTGGCTGATCTGTTGGCGAGCCCGGGTCGCAGTTTCGACCCCGGGGCGTGACAGATTAGGTTGGTATCAGAGCTTAGGGATAGGTCAGTTGGGACTGTAGAAACCCTAGGGTTATGGCTGGACCCTAGGATGACTTCGAGAGAGTCGTGATTTTAGCGAGAGTCCGGATTGAGTTTTATACCTCTCCCGAGTGATGGGATGGGTGATTGGCATGTTTATTCTCCTAAGCAATTATGTTGGCTGCAGACAACATAATGCGGCGGAACGGTTGACATGCTCTAGACTCTCCCCGGATTGGGTCGAGTTTTGTTTTGTGCTGTGGTGCTGTTGGTCGTGGTGAGCGGTGTCTCCCCGACGCGTTGTGCGGATTGGTGTGCACTCATCGCAGCGGTGGAGCTCGAGCGGATTGTGTTGGGGCCGGATATCCGGATTGAGGTTAGAGAGCTTCAGGCCCCGATGGCAGGATTGTCAGAGGTATACCAGCGACAGAGTGAGCCGCTGGTATGGGTGACACAGTTATCGGAGCAGTGGGCAGCCCGACAGTGTTTTTCTCCTGAGACCACCTGGTTACATTATCCTCAGCAGCAGTGATTTTTGAAGCGCCGATGGAGCGAGTGGCCCCCTCCGTGCCAATGTTTAGTGTCGCGGCACCGAGGCGGGGTGGATTGCTGATAGTGGATGAGTTGTGGGACATCATTGATGGATGGAGCCAGTTTTGGCAGATGAACCACCCTGATTTATGGATTTGAATTGGAACCTTTGGAGGTAAAATCATGGTTGGTGGTGATGGAGTGATCAATTGAGAGTCTCCCTCTGCTAGAGAGTTGATGTAGTTGTTAAAATGGGCGCTCCAGGTTTCGAGGGACGAGGCGCGTAGGATGTGTGCGACTGGGAGTGGATTGCGCCAGAATACCCTCTTTGTTTATCTGATCCCTCTGCTTTGGATTTTGGATTTTGGATGCCTCAATGGTGTAGGCATTATGTATGGAGCGTACTGTTGTAGTTCCTTTGGATAGAGATCTGCCGCCAGAGGCGAGTTCTGGATAGAGGCGCCTGACGCTAAGTGTTCGAGGACAGATCGGCTGGCAGAGGCACTTTCATTTTCCTTCCTAGATGGTGGACATCCTTGTGGACGGATTATGTAAAGCTTACCCAAAGGAAGGTTACCCTTTGTGATTGATAACATTCGTGTTTGGGGTACAATAGATGTGCTTGAGAGGTGAGCTAAGTAAGGATAATTGAATGAGGGATTGCATGAATCAATTGTGTTTTGTCATATGACGGTTGCCATAATGGATTTTCTGAGATGTTAGGGGTCGGGTGGACCCCGATGGCAACATCAGCATCTTTATCAGAGTAGCGCAGCGGAAGCGTGGATTGGTTGTCTGCGGAGGGCCTTATTTGTCGCCTCAGTGTGAGCAAAGGTAGAGATCGTGCTCTTTGTGGATAGTCTTGATTTTCAGGCAGACTGAGCGACGACCACTTGCGTCAAGCGGATGAGACTGTGCTGCCTGGGTAGAGGGTGCCTAGGCAGTGGATCGGGTCGTCGCAGGTGTGATTTCATCACAACAGTCGAAGTTAGAGCATGTTGCATTCCTGCATGGACTAGAGGCAGATTTGTTACCACATGCACTAGAGGTACAGGTTCCTGTTGGGATGGTGCATGTGGAGGAGGCTTGTGGGTCATGTCCAGTGCAGTTGAGACCTCGAGTGGTATCGCCAGACTTATTGGTAGTTGTACCTGGTCAGTGTTTGACCCAGTGCGTGGGATTGGTTGGCACAGTGCCACATGGTGTATGACTGCGGAGAGAGAAAGTTATGATCTTCTGCAAGCAGACATTAGAGACTTGTTCATTGAGACAGTCAGAGCGCACAGGTTGTAGCGACTATGCGCGAGGTGTCTACGGCGGCACCGGGACGCGGGGATATCCCCGTTATCGTGAGATCCCGGATGTGATTCCACCGGAGCTGATAATGATGCCGCCGGTTAGGGAGATTGAGATTGCGATTGACGTGGTTCAGGGAACCACGCCAACCCCGATAGCACCTCATTAGATATCACCTGTAGAGCTGAGAGAGCTGATGGCGCAGTCGCAGGATCTGATGGATCGAGGGTCTGTTCGATCTAGTGCCACGTCGTTGGCACAGGACAGTGAGGGTCCTTGTGTGGGGTGACCGCAGGCAGGTCTGGATATTATTTAGGACCTTTTGATGGAGGTATACCCCGATAGTGGTCTGCTTAGGATGCAGGTATCTTTTGGGATCATACAGTGGTGTATCCCGCCAAGATGGTGTTCAGGACCCGGTAGGGGCATTATGAGTACAGTGAGGACAAATGGAATGACTATGGCCCTATCGTCTTAGGATTTGAGGAATTGTGTGTTCCAGCTGCACTTGGGAAGAATTATTGGGGGTATTCTTCTGGGATATTTTGATTTTACCCCATCTTTGTATGGTTTAGAGCCGGTGGAGCACTTGTAGATGGTGTGGCAAGGTCTGTGAAAATGAAGCTGTATGCCAAGTTGTTGTGGTGCAAGTTTTAGCTTCGAGAGCATATCTTTTTGGATCACTTAGTCTAGCCATAAGAGGCGATGGTGGAAATTCGGCCAAAATGGATGCTATGCGAGAATGGCTGAGACCGGCAGTTTTTGTTGAGGTGAGAAGCTTGTGAGCCGGATAGTGCCAGCAGAGCTTGACGAATTGGTGATGAGATTGATACCAGCCCTGATTTCAGCATCGCCAGTGTTGGGAGATGGATTTGGGAGATACAGTGATGCCTCCTTTAGTAGCTATGAAGTTACAGTTGGATTTGTGGCAAGCATCCAAATTCACCCGATAGGGCCATGTGGTGGCGGATATTTGGAGTAGGTACCCTTTTTCGAGCCTGGAAGATTGGATTTACCGGCTGTAAGGGTACTGGATCTTCTCGATGATTGATTTACGATCTGGTGCTTTCGACTGCTTATCGTTGTGTGCTGATGCCCGAGTGTTGGGGAGGTGTTGCTACACCCTGATGGTTTTTGGATTAGAGATCAGAGTCTATGTGATCAGCTGGAAGACTTATATTAGATACCTCGGGAGTACAGAGATATTCGGATCGAGCTTGTGTGCCGATGGACTTGTGGTTGGATTATCTAAGGCCCTGGGAGGAGCGGAGGCTTGTACTGATGCGGATTACTTGGTAGCCCGAGCGGTTAGCCCAGCTGTACTCGGTTGAGTTGGTACGGTTTTTCTGGAGTGCCCGCCTTTATTTTGTTCTAGTTAGAGACCCGAGGACCGCATCGCGTCTCTGGAGGAGGTATTTGTCAGCCTTGGGAGCTTGAGTGGTGGATGATTGGTTATTTACCCCCCTTTATTTGGTTGAGTTTCCATGTTGAGGAACGACTTTAGTTTCGACGATGAAACTTTCTTTTAGTGGGGGAGGATGTGATGACCCGGATCTCCGCAGAGCTGTTGCAGTGCGTTGGGGTGGCTATTGGCGGCTTACATGGTGTGTTGGAGGTGTTTGGGGCATAATTTGGCTCAAGTGTTGGACTTCGGGCTTATTTGGATCACGTGGGTGATCGGAGGACCCCATGGAGGGTTTAGAGGTGGTTTCGCGCGAATCGGATATTAAAATGGGGCTCCGCGCAAAATTCGGGCTAAGAATACACTTTCGGGAGCCTCCGGCAAATTTTAGAGTTGGAATTTGGCAAAATGGACGTCAAATTCGGATTCAGCGCGCGAAAACGGTCAAAATGGACTACCCACTTGTCATTTTTGAGCTCGGGTTACTGTTCACTGCCGGAACAGTGATTTCGGCGATCGCCGGCGGCAGCGGCGGCGGCGGGCAGCGGCGGAGAGCGGCGGCGCGGCCTCGGGAAGGCGGAGAGCGGCGGCGGGCAGGGCGCGTGGGCGCGGGCAGGGCGCGCGGGTGCGCGGTCCACGTGGCCGTCGTGCACCGAAGCGGGATGCCACGTGGCGTGTTCTTATTGGAGGGCTTGCTAGGCGCGGTTCTTGGAATTCCTCGGGGTGCACAGTGGACCGGTGGAAGACACGTGGCATCACATTATTGGTCCGGTGTTTGGGGGTGTCGTGCGCCGGGTGCAGCGAGTGTGTGGCTTGGACACGTGGCGTGCGAGGATTGGGCGCGTCACTGTGCGCGTACGGGCGGCAGGCGGCGGGGCAGGCGTGCAGGCGGCAGGCGGCGTGGCAGCGGGCCGGCAGGCGTGGCGGCCACGGCAACGACGTGGCGCACGCGTGCGCCACGTGGCGGCCGCCTATTGGCCAGCGCCAACTGCTCGTTGACCAGGGGTGCGCCACGCGGCGTGTAGGGAGTGGCCGGATCCGCTGTTTCGTGTTGGAGGACACGTGTCGTGCGGAGGAGTGGGTTGGACGGCCGTGCGGTCCGACCAGGATCCCGTGCGGGACTGGGCCTCCGTGGGCCGCGGCACTGTGTGGGCCCGAATTCGGGGCCCGAAAGATTCGGGCGCCCGAATTCGGGACACAATGGGTATTTTCTGATTTGTTTGTTTGAGCCTATAAATACCAACCCGAGCCCCTTCTTTTCGAGTTTTTCTCCCTTTTTCGAGCCTCTTCTGCCCGAGCCACCTTAAGGAGATTTTTTCACCTCTTGATCCTTGATCTTCCTGCCAAGTCCTTGGATTTTTGGAGCAGCAATCCCGAGGTTCTCCATTTTACGGCGCGGTGCGACGTTGCATTTCCTGTTTCCTTCTTCAGCGCAGTAGTGATGTTTTAGCTCCCCTGGGCTACCCCGAGGTCCTTTTTCAGTGATCCTTGCGCCGGCTGACTCCTTACAGGTAGGGCTTCAACTTTTATTTTGATCGCGCTTTTCCGTTTTGAGGTTTTGGCATGGATGCCGAGGCAAACAGTGACCCCTTTTTGCTGTGTGGATTTCCTTGACAGCAGCAGAGTATTTCGGCCATATCTTCGCGCACGAGCGTTAGACGGAGACGAGCTTGTACAACTTTTTCATCTACGGATCGCAAGGAACGCGCTCGTATTTTTCTTGGATTTTTCAGAGATTTATTTCGAGGTGATAATCACTGTTTTCTCAGTGTACTGTGTACAGTTTTTCTTCACAGTTTGCTGATTGGATTACCACCTTGACGAATTTATAACTTGGCTTACCGAACTCTGATTTGGGCGTGCAAGGTACCGTTGCGAAGCTATCGACGCGAGGATCGCCGTGATATTTTTCTGGGAATTTTTTGGGTACTTTCTGCAGGTGATAATTTAACAGTTCTGGGACTGTTGTTGTATGTATTTGTAAGCGCATTATTTGGGAGCCTAAGTGTTTTTAGTGGACTTGGTGTTGTGCCAGGAGTGTTGCGGGTGTGCTGACCTTGTTGGAGCAAGGGATTGGAGTTTTGGGTATTTTCAGCTGTACGGACCCGGACAGTTAGCGCTTCAGGTGGGTGGTTGTTGCTTGCCTCTACATATGACTTACTCACTAAGTTTATTAGAAAACCCCCAATCTTGAGCATATTGATTGAGTATCCTGCATGTTGACTGATATAGATGTGAGCCTATCATCTGAGATTTCTTTGGTGGATATAGCATGTTGGGGATATGACTGGGGTAATACTGCTGTAGGAACATGATCATTGGAGTAATTTATTATTGATAATTGACATGCTACTTTAGCACCCAGATTTTATGAAAATGGATTAAATAGATTAATTAGTGGGACATAATGATTTATCATTGTGCGGGTTTCACTCTGGGGATTTATTATGGATCAGGGATCATATACATGTGTAGTTGACTGATGATTTTGGCATGACTGTTTTATCTGTGTGGATATTATTAATCGATACACATGTAAAACTGTTACTTGACTTTCTTTCTCTCCCACATTGTATGAGGACTTTTGCATGCTTATTTGGACATCTAGATAGGCCACTATTTTATTGCTACACTATCATATTGGGATTTGACTTAGGAGAAACCATGATTGCTTTCTTTCTCCTTCTTATTTAGACTTTTGAGTCATGTTGATCGAGTTTGAGCAGAGGTATGGGATAGTGTAGCCGGGACCTGAGGGTCAGTGACAGGGTGTACTTGATGTTGGATTGTGGGTTATTGCGGCAACCGCGGACAGTAGGCGTGTGACGCCCCACTTCCCAGGGGGTCACCCATCCTAGAACTACTCTAGCTCTAGCACGCTTAACTCTCATGTTCCTCTTGGATCTTGCTACCATCCAAAATGCTATAGCCGGGTTAGAGATTTAGTCCTATTATATCATTTATATAGAGGACTAATCCGAATTCCGGGGGTGTCACATTCTTCCCCCCTTTAAGCCCTGACGTCCACGTCAGGCTCAAGCACATTCACAAGCACCAGGCGATGTGAGACTCGTCTCGCTAGCCTTAGCCGACCTTGTGAGGAGCTGCACTCCACTCACAATGGTCATTAGCCGCGGAGCCTCGCTCTACCCGCTATATAACCCTGGCTCAGCCGAGACTCATCTCACATTTCCGGCTGGTGAATGGCTCTGATACCAACTGTGACGCCCCACTTCCCAGGGGGTCACCCATCCTAGAACTACTCTAGCTCTAGCACGCTTAACTCTCATGTTCCTCTTGGATCTTGCTACCATCCAAAATGCTATAGCCGGGTTTGAGATTTAGTCCTATTATATCATTTATATAGAGGACTAATCCAAATTCCGGGGGTGTCACAAGGCGGTTGACCGGATCTTGATTATTTTACCCAATTGCGGGTTGTGGGTTATTGCGGTGACCGTGGACTTTGGGCGGTTGACCGGATGTTTACTATTGCATCAGATTGGGTATCAGTTTTCTCTAGTGGATGGTGTTTCCCACTTTTGAGTACTATTGCATTTGATTGGGGATTGAGGTTTCATTAGTGGACGGAGTTTCCCACTTTGATCATAGTCATGATCCAGTCCTGCTATTATGAGACAGTGGTTACAGAGATACTTGATACAGTGATACTTTACTCGTGTGGGTCGCTCCCCTCGAGTGCCACTCCGGAGTAGGCTTTAGACCGTGTTGGGTTCCGGTCATTTGGACAGTGGAGATACAGAGTTCTTGAGTTCGACAGCAGAGCAGGCAGTACCAGTTTTACTGGTGGCACTAGATTGGGTCTAGTTGGTCAGATACTGTTTTCTGATGCATTCATACCGTCATTTCCTTCGGTATTGCATTTAGAGGCATACTTGTTGTGGTTTCCCCTTTTATTCAGTAGTTCTATTTACGATTTTACCACTTGCCCTTTTCTTGCCTCTAGTAGACTTAGTGGGTACGCCAGAGCTTGAGGCTTTACCCACAGGGGGAGGCTACTGGTTTACTAGTGGTTCTCACCCCCATTGTTGTTGTTTCCCCTTTTTCTCCCCCCTGTTTTGCAGTGTCCTCTTCGGGAGTTGTTGATCTTCGATCGTTGTTCGAGGCGAGGGAGTCACGAGCTAGATCCTTACCACCCGAGGAGTGTAGCTGTATCCCCTGGTTGGAGATTCCTGGTAGCTGTTGGCTGGTTTTACTGTTTCATTTGGAGGGAGATCTTTTGTATTTGGAGAGACTTATGTTGAGACTGATGTACTATAGTTTTAGTTTAGCTCCTTTTATAGTTGAGAGATGCTGTACTGAGGACATTGTATGATGATTATCTGTATTTGAGGAGATGGATATTATACTTTATTTCATACTGTTCAGTGATTGGATTTTATTTTACAGCATTTCATTTCCGCTCTGATATTTGTGTAGCCATAGTACTATCTTTTGCAGGTTAGACGCTTCGCCTATGCGGGTTTTAGCATAGGTGGCGGATCTGTTGGCGAGCCCGGGTCATAGTTTCGACCCCGGGGCGTGACAGAAGCCCCTCCGGTACACCGTCAGGCAGAGTGGGGTACGACGTCGGGACAGACGGGACCACGATCTGCAGCAACCAGTGGACGGGCTTATGTATGTTGGGTTATATGTAATAATGGATCTAAATAGGGGAAAAAACACCTAGAGGGGGGTGAATAGGTGTAAACAATAAACACTCAAAAAATCATTGTGCAATAAAAACCCAATGCGGAAATATAAATGAACACGCAAGATTTTTACGTGGAAAACTCCAAACCGGAGTAAAAAACCACGGGACCGATAACACGGTGAAATCCACTAGAATTAAACACGTACAAGGTGATATACCGTACTCACAGACGACTCAACCTTTTCCATACGCTCCTAGTTGATCTTCTCCGCTCGCTCCGCAACGCGTCTCGAATCCACGATCTGCGTCCAACGCCGAATCCACGGCGTCCAACGTCGAGTCCACGACGTCTGACCCAATCCACGGTCTTCACCCAGTGGCACGCTTCGAATCCATGAACGTACCTCGCTCCGAATCCACGAGAGCGGTTGCACCTTGAATCCACAAGGCCACGCGAGTCCACGCGCCGATTTTGGGGTAAATCGTTGTTTTTGGGTGGTGATGATCCGCCGAATACTTAGATCAAAGATAGATAGGAAATACCATCTAAGTATTCATTAGTTTGATTCAACTCAAGATGTGAGTATGAAAACCTAGAATCAAACTAATCAATATAGATGAAGAAACATAGAGTAATATCTAATGATTTCCTTTCTTCTCTATATGTGGATCTTAGGCCGTATAAAAGATGACGACTTGTATGTGGATTTACGGCTTATGTGGATTTTCTAGATTAACCCTAGAAAAAGAATCATAGGGTCTATTTATAGGTTAGAAACCCTAGGAAGAAGATAAGGATCAAAACTGTCGTTTCTGGAAATTTTCACGACGGCGATCCGGATCGGATTAGCTGTGATCCGGATCGTCGTAACGAGTCAGGCAATTCCATAGAAACAGGGTTCGGGATCCGGATTGTAATGCACGATCCGGATCGTTCATGTATTTCAGCAAATTCCCATGTTCGGGATCCGGATCGAAATGACTATGATCCGGATCGGATTTGCCAATGAACAAACACCCTTCGGGATCCGGATCGGACTGTCTGATCCGGATCCTGAACATGTCCCATGTCCAGTTCTTGATTTTTATGCGATAAAAAAATTCTTCCAAGTGTTTCTCCACTACAAGAAGTATTCGGATCACCAAAAATATTTAGTTAAACTTACCTGATCCTTTTGAATTCTTCTTTCTTGAGATTGAGGTATATGATCCAAACTTCATTCATCTTCAATCTTCAAGACTTAACACTTTCACGAAATGCGCCAAAACAAAATCCGTAACAATCTCCCCCTTTGGCAGTTTCGTGACAAAACACATATCCACTAAAGAAAATTCAAAAAAGATATTTTTGTTGCTATCACCATACAACAAAAATTTACAATGGAGATCCAATACAAGAGATAAACTCCTAAAACAGACTCTAGACTTAGACATCTGTACTCTCTGCAAAAAGAAATCATTCTTGACAAAAAGAGATCGTTAGATACCTCAAGAATATTTAGCATTCAAAACCTAACAGAGATAGAGTTTATGCTCACCATGACATTGAGTAATTCAGATATGTAATAAGATCACAATCAAACATTGACATATCTTCTAAGCAATAAGATTCCAAATGTCATAACTTTGCTTTGTTAGTAATCAAACAACTTGTTAGTAATAATACATGTCCAAATAGTTAGTCGAATAGTTAGTAGGGACATGCAACAAATCACAAGATAAAACCAGAAGTTGTGATACTTACCTTTCACCAAAGTCAAAGTTTGTTCAAAGTTCTCACCAAAAGTTCAAAGTTCTCACAGAGTTCACAGAGTTCACTCTAAACTCTCTCCCCCTTTTTGTCACAAACTAAGCCAAAAATTCGAAATTTAAGGAGAGTTAAAAAGTTCAAAATCAAGAAAAACCTGAGAACTAAAACTAAAGCAAAGTAAAAACAGAACATTAAAACTTAAAAACTGAAATCCTGCACAAGAGAATTAGTGGTCAAACGATTCAAACACTTGAATCTGAGTCATCCAAGGCGGTGTATCCCATTTTCGAGAATGTTTTCTGCATTAACTTCTTTATCGACGAGACCGTCTTGGTTAATGTGATTTGGGATGCTGTGATTATCTCGAGTTCCTCGGAGATTCGCCTCTGCTCTTTGTTGATCTGCTCTTGTTGAAAAGATAGGCGCTGTTGTTGCTTGAGAATCGAAGTTACCGATGCTTGATCATCTGCGCCGGGTGCTTGTTGAGACGGTGAGGCAGAGGTGCCGACACAAGGTTTCTTTCCAGTGGAGGGTGTCGGAGTAACATGTGGTAATTTGTGAAGTGAATTCACAATCATTGACTCATCTATCATCCCCCAACAGTATTGATATGATGTCGAGCTTATATCAATTTCAAACTTTTGCAAGATCCTCATGATGATTAATGGAAATGGAAGTCGCTCAGAAGGATGAGGATGCACAACATATCTTGACATTCTATTCCAAATTATGTAGGGGATGCTCATGTTCAATCCTACAGCCTCAGAAGGATGACCTATGAGATATAAGAACAGCATTCTATCCCATCTCACTAACTTGGTCTGCATGTTAGGAAGAATGTTGTAACATGTGATGAAATTAAGAAATCGGTACTCCAGTCGAAGATGTTTGGATTTTACACTTTTGCCATCAGCTGATTTAGTTCCTTCCAAACAAATTTTTTCTATCACGGTCTGCCACAAGGTATTCGTCAAACTTCTTCCCGTCAAATAGTTAATCCCCGATGTTTTGGATTCCATTCCAAGGACTTCGCCGATTAACTCCGGAGTGATTTTAAGTTTCATCCCTTGGATATTTGTATAGAAATGCATTGAGCCACGTTCATCGTCTTGAAGATGCCTTGTATTAGTGTAAAAGGTTCTTACACGATACAGACAATACCCAAGTAATTCGGGGAATCGGCAGACTTGGATGAGATTTGCTTGCTCAATTAAAGTTCCAAACTCTGGTCAGTGATTTCGGAGAGCTTCAATGTTGACATGTCGTTCACCGATACACTCACGATGTTCAAAAGCTCGAAGGCGATCAATGCTGACGAACACTCCTTCCACCCGAGGCGGGGAGTCAGGAACCATTGGCTTGCTAGCATTAGCCTCTCATGCTTGTCCAAAGCGTCGAGCAAGTCGTTTCCTTTTTACCGAGACGGTCGGTGACGTCATAGGTGCTTTTCCTGTGTCAATGGGTGCCTTTCCTTTTGATCCACTGGAAGGGGTTTGTTCAGGTTTAACGGGCATTGATTCATCATCATCCCATAACACGTCCCAGTCTACTTCATCATTATTTGCTTCAGTTTCCGAGTCACTAATCAGATCAAATTCACCTTTTCGTTGAAGTTTCTTGGCTCTTTTCAGTTTATTGGTTGCTCGAGTATGAACCATAGTAGCCAGAAGAAGAATGATCCAAGTGATCACCATTGCTATTGGTTTCTTGAGAAAAGAAATCCTGTGAGCAACAACTCAAGAACACGAAAAAGTTGTTAATTTTCAAAGATTAGAAAGATTGTACCCAAACAATCATTATCGTGTAGAGAGACTAGGAATCAAATTAGTTTTGCAAAAGGAAATTTAAAAATAGATCAATTGCGTGATTTTTGAAAATTTCGATTATATGCCCTAAAACCAAATTTTCAGAAATCGAAGCCCAAAAATTCGTTAATCAAGAGAATACCTAGCATATAATCAAAACTAATCTACCCAGAGTTCTTATTTCAAAAGAGATTTGACCAAAAACCATTCACAAATGAAAAGTTCCACGATTTCTACTCACGTTTTGAGTAAACAAGGAAAAACAGTGAAAAACCGAGATTTTGATCAATAAAACTTACTTGGAATCGAAGAACTCGAGTTTGAAAGGGTCCAAGAAGGATGAAATTTAGAGAGAGAAACTCTAGAGTCTTAAGAACAAAAGATTGGAATAAAAGAAATCAAAATCCCTCTTGTTCTAATAAACCCTAGCCGTGATCCGGATCGGATCGAGATTTCGGTCCGGATCGGCTACCCGCAGGAAACACCTGCGTTCGGGATCCGGATCATTCATGTCCGATCCGGATCGGCTCCAACTTTTTCTTCAGAATAATTTAGAAAAATTCAATAAAATCCGGAAAAAGTATGTAAGCATTTTAGCACATCAACTTTAAACAAAAATTATCGTTTCATGTCAAGAGAAATAAATTATGTTAAATCTATCAATAACAATCAAATAATGACATGAAAATTTACAGAAATTAAAACCTTTAAAGTTGATCAAGTTCAAACACATCCATCATGATCTTATGAGTACGGCATTTATCAAATCATTAAAATGATAAAGAAAATGAATTACCAAGATCAATAGATGTTTGAAATCCCAAATAAATTATATAATGTATCTAGTTAATCTGTTGAAGAGAGTGGCTCTTTGAGCATCTTTCATTTAAAAATCCCACCTTATACCAACCTTGAAATTTGACGGAGTCAAGTATTTCAATCATGCATTTTATTTAATCAAAAATTACAAACCCATGCTTGGTATACATGTGGTAGCTGCACACAGTACTCGGACGACCGAGGTGGTAGCTCTTTCCTCCATGTGGTGGTAGTTTTCACAATCCTCATTGGGACGTAACTCTTTCCACATCTTTTGAGCATTTTACATTTCTTTGACTCCCCCTCAATTGGCTATCAATTAATTTAAGATATAAAGTATTCAACCAAGGATTGATCTCGAATTCATACTCAACCAAATAGTCAAATAAGATAAAAACAATACCAAGAGATCATTGAGAGAGAAATTGACTTTGATCAATTAAAAAATGATTTAATTTAAATAAATGATCAATGCATCAACTGAATTATTATGATATCCAAAGCATAATAAATTTCTAATTATATGAAAGGATGCAAGTAAAGTCAATAATACACATGCTCAATTAATGTACTATGTATAAACATAGATGAAGAACAAAAACACAAAAACAAAACCTAACCTAAGCAAAAGTTTCAAAAAGAAGTTTATTTCAAGGAAAGCATTCCAATTGCTTTACGCAAATGAATAAAACGTTTTTGATCCAAAGGTTTTGTTAAAATGTCAGCTAATTGATCTTCAGTTGAAATATATGACAGTTGAAGAGTATTTGATTCAACTAGCTCTCTAAGAAATGATATCTAAGTTCAATGTGTTTTGTTCTAGAGTGCAACACAGGGTTTTTGGAAATGTTTATAGCACTAGTGTTGTCACAAAGAATTGTTACCGAAGTTGCTGAAATCCGGAAGTCGCTCAACACACTTTTCATCCAAATGAGTTGGGTTGAACAACTACCCGCTGAGATATATTCCGCTTCGGCAGTCGAGAGTGCAATGCAGTTTTGCTTTTTACTGTGCCATGCAACAAGGCAGTGGCCTAAATAAAAACATGCACCACTCGTACTTTTCCGATCATCCACAGATCCTGCCCAATCGGCATCTGAGTATCCAATAATATCTAGACTTGTTCCCATAGGATACCAAATTCCGAAATTTATGGTTCCTTTAATGTATCAGATGATCCGTTTCACCGCTTTCAGGTGAACCTCCTTTGGTGCAGATTGATATCTCGCGCAGATCCCAACACCAAAAGATATATCCGGGCGACTAGCCGTGAGGTAAAGTAGACTTCCAATCATACTCCGATAAAGTTTCTCGTCTACATTCTCACTAAAAGATTCACTTCCTAATCCTTTATTGCTAGTTCCCATTGGAGTTGGAAAATCTTTACAATTTTCTAGATCAAACTTTTTGACCAACTCCAAAGCATACTTGGATTGACAAAAATGGATGCCTTCGTCACACTGTTTCACTTGCAATCCAAGGAAATAAGTCAATTCGCCCATCATTGACATCTCAAATTCGCTTTCCATGGTTTCAGCGAATTTAGAAGCATCATTATCTCTTGTCGCACCAAATACAATGTCATCGACATAGATTTGTGCTACAATGAAGTTATTTTGATAATGCTTCACAAAGAGAGTCCTGTCAGCTCCCCCTCGAGTATAGCCCTTATCCAATAGGTGCTTTGTCAACCTTTCGTACCATGCTTGCGGTGCTTGTTTTAAACCGTAAAGAGCCTTTTTCAAACGAAAAACATGGTTAGGTAGTTTACAGTCTACAAAACCTTTCGGTTGAGCACATAAACTTCCTCATTTAAAAACCCATTTAAAAACGCGCTCTTAACGTCCATTTGAAACAATTTTATTTTAAAATGACAAGCTATCGCGAATAATATACGAATGGACTCGAGTCTAGCTACAGGGGCGAAAGTTTCATTAAAGTCTATACCTTCTACTCAGCCTTGAGCAACTAAACATGCTTTGTTCCTGATGATGGTACCATCTTCATTTTTCTTATTCTTGAAAATCCATTTGGTACCTATCACATTGTGTTGCTTTGGAGGCTTTGTTAATTCCCAGACTTTGTTTCGCTCAAACTGATGGAGCTCTTCCTGCATTGCTTTAATCCAGTAGTCATCCTGAAGAGCTTCATCGATGTTCTTTGGTTCGATCAAGGAAACGTAGCAAGCGAATCCACAAACCAACTGTCTCCGAGTTTTGACTCCTTCTAGTGGGTCTCCAATGATGTTTGATTCAGGATGATCCTTGGAGATGCGTAACGTTTGTTGTAACGGAGAACTCGGAGGTACATGAGATGATTCCTGCACATCAGATAAACTTGAAGAACCATTAGATGCATCATTAATATTGGAAGTATTAACATGAGAAGATACACTTACAGGAGTATCATCATCAAGAGAGATATCGAGGGTAGATTTTTCAGATGCAAAGTGAAAAGCTTCATCTACTTTAACATTTATAGATTCTACAATCGTTTTAGATTCCATGTTAAATACCCGATATGCTCTGCTATTTGTAGAATAACCCAAAAAGATCCCTTCGTCACTTCGAGAATCGAACTTACTAAGATTTTCGCGATCACGCAAAAAAAAAACATCGACTCCCAAAGATACGAAAGTATTTGATATCCGGTTTCTACTAAACCACAGCTCATATGGTGTATTTAAAGTTCCTGGGCGCAAATACACTCGATTAATGACATAGACAGCGGTGTTCACAGCCTCAGCCCAAAAATATAGCGGTAAATTCCGGCTATGAAGCATCACACGCGCCATCTCTTGAACAACCCTTTTTTTGCGCTCAACAACACCATTCTGCTGAGGTGTATAGGGTGCCGAGAATTCATGTTTTATGCTGTTGGAAGTGCAAAAATCAATGAATTTGGAATTAATGAATTCTCCACCTCTATCACTTCTAACACGAATGATCTTTTCATTCTTTTCAATCATAATACGATGGCAAATCTCATGAGAAGAATCAAACGTATCAGCTTTCTCTTTTAAAAATGCTACCCATGAAACCTAGAGAAATCATCAACCAATAAGAAAATATACCATTTACCTCCCAAAGATGGTTGACGGGCCGGTCCGAAAAAAAAAAATAGTCTACATAAACTACACAACATTTAATCGTAGGAAGATTAAAGGCAAGGAAAGATTTCACCTTTGCATACCCAAACCTTTTGAGTTTTAGAATATGTTGGCGATGGTTGAGAAATTTTCCTTGATGAAGACGTCTTGTATGATTGATCTTTTTCTTTTGTCATCGTCTTGCTTGAAGTACTACCAATGTTCTTTTCTTTTGAAAAGTCCTTCTTTGATTTCCGGGGAGTGAACTCATTGGTAGCAATTGCAAGATGTGATTGATTTGATCTTTGAGCTCCAATCTTGCAATTTCTTTCAATGTGCCCTGTAAAATTACAATGAAAACATACCTTAGTGCTTGACGATCCCGAGGAGGGTGAAGTAGGCTTGTTGTCGTTGCTAATCGTGAATTCGGTGTCGGAGGAGGAGATACCGACTGAGGCACGAAAACTATCCCAACCGAACTAAAATTGTCTTCAGTTCGATTGTATCCGAGGCCGAACCTTGTTTGATTGACCAAGACCAAGAAGCTTATCCAACTTACTCCTTCCTGATGAAAATCGCTGTAAGTCATCCTTGAGTTGGAGAATGGTCTCTGTCATTTCCAGTTTTTTCCTGTCGAGCCTCGCCGTTGAGCTTCAAGAAGTAATTCGCTTTGTTCACCATATCTACATAATTCTTCTCGAGTTGCTCATTGGACTCTTGAAGGAAAACATTTGCTTTTATCAGATTATCCCTTTCCACTTCAAGATCGGTCGAGAGAGAAGTTACCCTTTTTACTTCTTCTTCGAGATCCTGTAATCTCCCTCTCAACCCCTTATTTTGTTTAGCCAGTTTCTTTGAATCCCGTAAAAGTCTGTGGTAGGCTAAAACAAAATCTTCACCTTCAGAGTTACTTGATTCATCATCCGTTGCAGTTTTTCAACCCGGGAGGAGTTGGACAATGAATCTGAAGTACTTGCCATTAAGCACATGAAGGGTGAAGATGTGGACGCGTGGAATGTCGTTGCGCTTTCTTCTTCATCACTTGAGGATGACTCATTTGACGTTGAGTTGTCATCCCAGGTGACGACTTGCATCGCTTTCCTTCTTCGACGGATTCTTAGTTGGACATTCCGTTGAGATATGGCCGTATCCTCGGCACTTGAAGCATTGGACTTGTCCTTCTGTGCTTTTCTTATCCTTAGAAAAGTTCTCTTGCTTTCTTGACTTGTAACTTGAAATACCCTTGCCTTTCTTTCGACTTTCCG
>JAQNDB010001775.1:0-44746 GCA_029204045.2 Tillandsia leiboldiana | reverse complement strand
GATACCACTATAATTGTCACGCCCCGGGGTCGAAACGACCCGGGCCCGCCCCAAACAGATCCGCCACCTATGGCCAACCTGCATAGGCGAAGCGTCCTACCTGCAAGAAAAGTACTATAACTAAACAGATATCAGAGCTAAATAAAAATCTGCTGTAACTAAAATCAATCACTGTACAACTGGAAATAAACAACACTGTCTGCCTCCCAAAATAATAATATACAAATCCTCAAGTACAAGCTCTAACCCAACCGGGAGGTAACTCCAATATACAACAGTGTACAGTCTCTCAATACAAAATATCCTCACTACAATAGTCTCTCAAAAGAGGAAAAGAACAACTAATCTACTGATGATCTCCTCTGAAGGGTACCGCTACTCTCCAACGACGGGTAGGGATCTAGCTCGCGACTCCCTCGCACGATCAACATCCGCAGAGTCGGCAACACCCGCTAAGACTCTGCAAAACAAAGGGAGGAAGAAAAAAGGGGGGGAAACCCCCAAAGGGTGTGAGAACTACACCAAAAGGGAGTTCTCAGTGGGTACCACCGCCAGACCCGACGGTCTGCCCACCAAGTCCTCAAGAGACAAAACTAACCAAGTCATAAGACTGAAATGAGTAGGCTGGAGACTCTCGACAGCTACCCTGCCCCTAACTAAAGGCTAAAAGGGGGAGAACCAAACAGTGGTATGCAACCACTAGCACATGAAGTGCACCATCGACCCAATCGAGCTGACTGCCACATCTGGTCCAGTCAAACCTGCGCCCCTACAACCACCTCCCGCGACGGGCAGGAATTACGTAGGGCGTCCAAACGGACTAGCTCGCTATCGAGTAGAGGATCATGCAGGCTATGGTCAAAATCCACGCTCTCTCTCAGAACGGATAGAATCATGATGCTCAACCTCTCACACAGCGGTCAAAGTACTCGCAACAACACGGGACCACCGTCAACCAGACGGCTCTCAACAATACTAGCACTGCTCTAAACTCAACTACCAGTCTGCACTCGGCCCCCAGGCACGAGTGTAACAATAAAAGTATTTGACCGAAATAAACTCAATCGAATGAACCGGTATAAACCGGTACTGCCTGCTCTGTCACCAATCTCCCGAACTCAGTATTCCACTGTCCAAATGACCGGAACCCAACACGGTCTGACCGGCACCCGACACGGTCTGACCGGAACCAACACGGTCTGACCGGAACCCACACACGGTCTGAAGCCTACTCCGGAGCGGCACTCGAGGGGAGCTACCCACACGAGTAAAGCATCTCTGTCATCAATATCACCAGTATCTCTAAACAGCAGGACTTGATCATCAATCTGATCAAAGTGGGAAAACTCAACCACCAAGGAAAGACCCGACCTCAATCGGATGCAACTGAACGATAAGTGGGAAACTCCATCCACTAAAGAAAACTGATACCCAATCAGGTGCATAGAGACAACATGGTCAACCGCCCAATATCCGCGGTTGCCGCAAAGCCCCACAACTAGCCAACCTGTCCCAGACACGAAGTCCCGACTACACTATCCAGACCCCTGCTCGAACCCGAGCAACACTGACCACTGACTAGCAAAGGCGGAGAAAGAAAAGCATGGTTTCTCCTAAGTCAAGTTCCCATAAGTAGTGCAGCAGTAAAAGATGGCCTAACTACATGACCATACAAGCATGCAAATGTCCTCAAGGAAATAAAGGGGGGTAAAGCATAATAATAGATCCTTTAGGAATAAACAACATGCCGGAATCCCAAAACTAGACCTGTCCACAATCCAGGGTTCATCAATAGAATGATCATAATAACTCCTCAGAGTACAAATCCGCACATAGCTACGAAATCCTGTCCCAAAGCATAAACCAACCACATGAAAGGCTATGTGCTAACATGGCATGTTACATAATCTCATAGGGTAACATTATCCTAGGTAAGCTTACACTAATCATCACATAGATGTCCAAGTCATGCAAGTCTCAGTATACCTCATAAATACTATTCTTGCAATCATTTATACAAATATCATTATCAAGCTTACCTACTTACCAACATAAACCATGTACCCTAAACATGCATGCATCAGTCATAGAGGGGTGACATCCCCACAAGTGCACTTATATTTGCCACAACATATTCATTGCCTTAAACAGTTACTGATAATAAGCTTACCCACCTGAGCGCTTAAACCAAGGCAAACCTGAAGTCGGTGAAGTGGGTAGACGCCCAGGGTCCAAAATCTGCCAACATAACACCCTCGGTACAAGTCGCGCAAGCCTTGGCTCCAAACAACTGAAAACACCCCTGGGTACAACAATAAGGCTCAACATTACACTTTTATTCCCAAATTAACCAAGAATACACAGTCTGAAAATCAGTCCCAAAGCCGTGCTTATTTCACCTGCCGAAAGTGCCCAGAAAAATCCATAAAAATACCACAGTAATCCTCGCGTCGATACCTTCGAAACGAGTACCTGCACGTCCAATTCCGAGCCCGTAGGCCGAGTTACAAATTCCACAGTACAGGTGCGCAAAACCACACAGCAACATAACTGTAATTCCATTTACAGATAAGGGGAAGAACATATACCTTCGGGCAAAACTTAGAAAAATCCAATAAAAATACTGTGATATTCCTTGCGCCGAGTAGATGAAAAAAGTGTAATCACGTCGTCAAACGATGCCCGGGTGCGGAGATAACACCGAAATACCATGCCGCTGTCCAAATCTCCTTCACAGAAATGGGGTCACAGTAAGCCGAACAAACACCTCGAAAAGGCGAAATGAGGGAAACCTGAAAATACCAAGATCGTAGATCTGTCCGTCGCGAATCCAGCGGCGAAGAAATCACGCGAAAAGGTGGTCGGAGTAGGCCGGGGGAGCTCGCGCACCGAAACGCGACGAAGGGAACCCAAAAGGACGAGCGTCGCGCCGCGCCGTAAAAATGGAAACCTCGATAAGCGTGCCACCAAAATCCCAAACTTTGCAGAAGGATGCAGCCAAACTCGGGGATCATCTTTGCTGAAGGCACCCAGGCGAGAGGAGGCTCGGAAATGGCGAAAAAAGGGGAAGAAAGGGAGCTCGGATCGCTTTTATAGGCTGCAGAAACAATTCACGAGAAATACCGGATATGTCCGGATTTCTGGGCGCATGCACTTTCGGGCGCGTACTGTAGCAGCCCGAAAATCCCAAAGGCGCGCACTGTAGCCGCCCGAAGTCCCCTGGGCCTCCACGTCGCCCCCCGCAACAGGGACAGCCGCGCTGGCCTACCCTGCGCGACACGTGGACCAACCAGACGACGACACGTGGCGGCCCCCGAGCGCGGGGAAAAACCCGGTCAACGCGCCCACGTGCCGCCTGCGCCTCTGCACGCACGCTTCCCGAGGCGCCCGCAGGCGGCACCGTGGACCGAGTGCACGTGGACCGGCCAACCGGTGTGCGCCACGTGTCCCCCCCACCGGTCCACCGTACACCCGCCTTTCCCGTGGACCGCGCCCGCTGCGCCGGCCCAACCGGAACCGCCACCTGGCCCGCGACCGGTGCACGCCTCCGCGGTGGACCGCGCACCCGCCAGAGCCTGCTTCGCCGCTGCCGGCCGCCGCGCGCCGCCGCCGCCGGTGCCGGAATAGTACCTTTGCCTCGAAAAACGTGCCGAATCACCGGACTCCGGAAAAAAGAAAGTGAATATTCCATTGTCATCGTTTTCGCCGCGCCTGAATCCAAATCCGAAGTCCAATTTGCCAATTCCAACTCTAAAAATTGCCGAAGGCATCCGGGAAGATGTTCCTTGATCCAAACTTCGCGCTGGGTCCAATTTTAATATCCATGACGCGCGAAACCACTTCTGGAGCTCCGACGGAGTCCACCGATCATCCACGTGATCCATTTAACACACTGAGCCCAACACTAATGTCCAATTGGGGCACAAATCCCACCAACACGCCACATAGGCCCTCCGGGAGCTGTAGATGACCCAGTAATCTCGTCGTGGGATCCAGGTCCTCACATGAGCTGGGGAGCCTCGCTCTGTTACGGAATTTGAGTTGGCGTAGTTTCGTGACAAGTCTCAAGTCTTGAAGATGAAGGTGAAGAAAGTTGGATCATTTAACTCAATCTCAAGAAAGAAGAATTCAAAAGGATCAGGTATGTTTAAACTAAAGATTTTGTGTGATCCGAATACTTCTGTAGTGTAGAAACACTTGGAAGAATCTTTCATTGCATAAAAATCAAAAACTGGACTTGGGACATGGTAAGGATCCGGATCAGGTTGTTCGATCCGGATCCCGAAGGTGGTTCGTTCTACACCAGTTCAATCCGGATCGTAGCCTCTCTTGATCCGGATCCCCGAACACTGAGTTTACCATCTTCCTTGAACGATCCGGATCAGGCTTCGCAATCCGGATCCCGAACGTTGATGTTTGGTGAACTGTATGAACGATCCGGATCAAGCCTTCGATCCGGATCCCGAACCTTCGTTTTTCTGGAATTGCCTGACTCGTTACGACGATCCGGATCACAGCTAATCCGATCCGGATCGCCGTCCGTAAAATTCCAGAAATGTTAGGTTTTTGATTCTTATCTCCTTCCTAGGGTTTCTACCTATAAATAGACCCTATGACTCTTTTTCTAGGGTTAATCGAAGTGAAGCCGTAATCTAGATAGCCGTCATTTTCATATATCATCTTATACGGCTCTAGATCCACATATAGAGAAGAAAGGAAATCATTAGAGATACTCTATGTTTCTTCATCTATATTGATTAGTTTGATTCTAGGTTTTCATACTCACATCTTGAGTTGAATCAAACTAATGAATACTTAGATGGTATTTCCGATCTATCTTTGATCTAAGTATTCGGCGGATCATCACCACCAAAAACAACGATTTACCCAAAAAATCGGCGCGTGGATTCGCGTGTCCTTGTGGATTCAAGGTTCAAACCGCTCTCGTGGATTCGGAGCGAGGCACGTTCGTGGATTCGAAGGGTGCTATTGGGTGAAGACAGTGGACTCGGTCGGACGTCGTGGATTCGACGTTGGACGCCGGTGGATTCGGCGTTGGGCGCAGATCGTGGATTCGAGAAGCGTCGCGGAGGCGAGCGGAGAAGATCCTCTAGGAGCGTTGGAAAAGGTTGAGTCGTAAGTGTGTACGGTAAATCACCTTGTACGTGTTTTAATTCTAGTGGATTTCTGCCGTGTTTATCGGTCCCGTGGTTTTTTACTCCGGTGATGGAGTTTTCCACTTAAAAATCTTGCGAGTTATTTTTATTTCCGCATTGGGTTTTTATCGCAACGATTTTTGAGTGTTTATACGTTTACACCTATTCACCCCCCTCTAGGTATTTTTTCCCCTATTTAGATCCTTATTACATATAACCCATCAAGTGGTATCAGAGCGGGAATAGGGTTGTAAACAATGGTTGAAGGTGGAAACTCAATCGACCCCCTTTCTTTGATGGAACAAATTATGCGTACTGGAAAGTACGGATGAAATCCTTTTTTAATTTCCATCGACGAAAGGGTGTGGCAATCAATTGAATTAGGATGGTCTAATCCAACTGAAATTATCTCTGATGTTCGCACCTTAAAACCTAGGTCGAAATGGACCAAGGAAGAGTTAGATTCTTCTTCTTACAATGGCAAGGGAATTAATGCTATTTTTAATGCCTTATCTCAAACTGAATTCTCTCGCGTCTCGGCATGTGAGACTGCGAAAGAAATCTGGGATGTTCTTCAGGTTACACATGAGGGAACTAACCTCGTGAAGATTCAGAAACTGCAAATGCTTACGAGCAAGTTTGACTCTATCTTGATGGCAGAAAATGAATCTTTCACGGACTACTATACACGATTGCAAGACATCGTAAACTCATGTGCTAACCTGGGAGAGAAGATTCCAGAATTTAAGATTGTAAGAAAGATCTTAAGAACTCTTCCTGAACGATTTCGCCCAAAGGTTACTGCCATTGAAACTATTAAACACCCGGACGAAATACGTGTAGAAGAATTAGTTGGTTCATTACAAACATATGAAATGACGTTTACTACTAACAATTCTTCTGGAAAGGCATCCATTTCTAAGTCTTCAGGTTATGCGTTGAAAACAACTAAGGAAGAAGACGCGGATACATCCTCCTCAGACGATGACGAGAACCTTTCTATGGAGGAATTTGAGAAGCAGCTCGCTCTCTTGACAAGGAAGTTTCGCCGCAACTTTCGAAGGGGTAATTCAAGCAAATCTCCATCCTTCGGAAAGTCGATCAAAGGCAAGGGTACTTCAAGTTACAAGTCAAGAAAGCAAGAGAACTTCTCAAAGGATAAGAAAAGTTCAGAGGGACAACTACAATGCTTCAAATGTCGAGGCTACGACCACATTGCAACGGAGTGTCCCAACAAGTATCCGGCAAAGAAGAAGGCGATGCAAGTCGTCACTTGGGATGACAACTCAACGTCAAATGAGTCGTCTTCAAATGATGAAGAAAAGAGCTCCACGGCATTCCACGCGTCCATATCTTCACCCTTCATGTGCTTTATGGCAAGTACATCCGAGTCGTTGTCCAACTCCACTGTTGAAAAGATTGCAACGGACAACGAATCGGATGATTCGGAAGGTGAAGATTTTGCTTTAGCCTACCACAGACTTTTGAGGGATTCAAAGAAAGTGGCTAAGCAAAACAAGAGTTTGAGAGGGAGAGTGCATGATCTCGAAGAAGAAGCAAAAAGAGCAACTTCCCTCTCAAACGCTCTTGAAGTGGAAAGGGAAAATCTGATAAAAGTAAATGTTTCCCTTCAAGAGTCCAATGAGCGTTTTGAGAAGGAACATACAAATCTGGTGGATAAAGCGAATCACTTCTCAAAGCTCTACAACGAGGCTCGACAGGATAACCTGGAAATGACAAAGACCATTTTCCAACTCAAGGATGACTTACAGCGATTCTCTTCAGGAAGGAGTAAGTTGGATAGACTTCTTGGTCTTGGTCAATCAAATCGGCTCGGCCTCGGATACACTCAAACTGGAAACAGTCCAAGTTCGAGTGGGACAGTTTTTGTGCCTCAGTCGGTATCTCCTCCTCCGACACCGGAATTCAAGACAAACAACGACAACAAACCTACTTCATCCTCTTTGGGATCGTCAAGCACTAAGGTATGTTTTCGTTGTAATTTTGCAGGGCACATTGAAAGAAATTGCAAGATTGGAGCTCAAAGATCAAATCAACCACATCTTGCAACTGCTACCAATAAGTTCACTCCCCGGAACTCAAGAAGGATTTTTCTAAAGAAAAGGACATTGGTAGTACTTCAAACAAGACGATGACAAAAGAAAAAGATCAATCATACAAGACGTCTTCATCAAGGAAAACTTCTCAACCATTGCCAACATACTCCAAAACTCAAAAGGTTTGGGTATGCAAAGGTGAAACCCTTCCTTGTCTTTAATCGTTCTACGATTAAAATGTTGTGTAGTTTATGTAGACTATTTTTTTTTCTTTCTTTTGGCCTACTCGTCAACCATCTTTGGGAGGTAAATGGTATATTTTCTTATTGGTTGATGATTTCTCTCGGTATTCTTGGGTAGCATTTTTAAAAGAGAAAGCTGATACTTTTGATTCTTTTCACGAGATTTGCCTTCGTATTATGATTGAAAAGAATGAAAAGATCATTCGTGTTAGAAGTGATAGAGGTGGAGAATTCATTAATTCTAAATTCATTGACTTTTGTACTTCAAACGGTATTAAGCATGAATTCTCTGCACCCTATACACCTCAACAGAATGGTGTTGTCGAGCGCAAAAACAGGGTTGTTCAAGAGATGGCGCGTGTGATGCTTCATAGCCGGAACCTACCGCTACATTTTTGGGCTGAAGCTGTGAACACCGCTGTCTTTGTCATTAATCGAGTGTTTTTGCGCCCGGGAACGTTAAATACACCATATGAACTATGGTGTGGTAGAAAACCCAACATCAAATATTTTCGCATCTTCGGGAGTCGGTGTTACATTTTACGTGACCGTGAAAATCTTGGAAAGTTTGACTCACGAAGTGTCGAAGGGATTTTCTTGGGGTATTCTACTAATAGTAGAGCATATCGAGTATTTAACTTGGAATCTAAGACGATCGTAGAATCTATAAATGTTAAAGTAGATGAAGCTTTTCACTTTGCATCTGAAAAATCTACCCTCGATATTTCTCTAGATGATGATTCTCCTGCCGTTGCATCTTCTCATAATAATACTTCCAATATTAATGATGCATCTAATGGTTCTTCAAGTTTATCTAATGTGCAGGAATCATCTCATATATCTCCGAGTACTCCGTTTCAACAAACGCTACGAATCTCCAAGGATCATCCGGAATCGAATATTATTGGAGATCAACAAGAAGGAGTTAGAACTCGGAGGCAGTTGGTTTGTGGATTCGCTTGCTACGTATCTCTAATCGAACCAAAGAACATAGATGAAGCTCTTCAGGATGACTACTGGATTAAAGCAATGCAGGAAGAGCTCCATCAATTTGAGCGAAACAAAGTCTGGGAATTAACGAAGCCTCCAAAGCAACATAATGTGATAGGTACCAAATGGATCTTCAAGAACAAGAAGAATGAGGATGGTACTATCATCAGGAACAAGGCACGATTAGTTGCTCAAGGCTACTCTCAAGTAGAAGGTATAGACTTTGATGAAACATTCGCCCCTGTAGCTAGACTCGAGTCCATTCGTATACTGTTTGCTATTGCTTGTCATTTTAAAATCAAATTATTTCAAATGGATGTTAAGAGCGCATTTCTAAATGGGTTTTTAAAGGAGGAAGTTTATGTGGCTCAACCGAAAGGTTTTGTAGACCATAAACAACCTAACCATGTTTTTCGTTTGAAAAAAGCTCTTTACGGTCTGAAACAAACACCGCGAGCATGGTACGAAAGGTTGACAAAGCACCTTTTGGAGAAGGGCTACACTCGAGGGGGAGCTGATAGGACTCTCTTTGTGAAGCATTATCAAAGCAATTTCATTGTAGCACAAATCTATGTCGATGACATTGTATTTGGCGCAACAAGAGATAATGATGCTTCTAAATTCGCGGAGACCATGGAAAGCGAATTTGAGATCTCCATGATGGGCGAATTGACTTATTTCATTGGATTGCAAATTAAACAAAATGATGAAGGTATTCACTTGAGTCAATCCAAGTATGCAATGGAGTTGGTTAAAAAGTTTGACCTTGAAAATTCGAAGGATTTTCCGACTCCAATGGGAACTAGCCACAAGGGACTTGGAAGTGAATCACAAAGTGAGAATGTAGACGAGAAACTGTATCGAAGTATGATTGGAAGTCTACTTTACCTCACGGCTAGTCGCCCGGATATATCTTTTGGTGTTGGGATCTGCGCGAGATATCAATCTGCACCAAAGGAGGTTCACCTGAAAGCGGTGAAAAGGATCATCCGGTATATCAAAGGATCAATTAATTTCGGAATTTGGTATCCTATGGGAACAAGTTTGGATATTGTTGGATACTCAGATGCCGATTGGGCAGGATCAGTGGATGATCGGAAAAGCACGAGTGGTGCATGTTTCTATCTTGGCCATTGCCTTGTTGCATGGTACAGTAAAAAGAAGAATTGCATAGCACTCTCGACTGCCGAAGCGGAATACATTTCAGCTGGAAGTTGTTCAACTCAACTCATTTGGATGAAAAACGTACTGAGCGACTTCCGGATTTCAGCATCTTCGGTAACAATACTTTGTGACAACACAAGTGCAATTAACATTTCTAAAAACCCTGTGTTGCACTCTAGAACAAAACATATTGAACTTAGATATCATTTTCTTAGAGAGCTAGTTGAATCAAATATTCTTCAACTTTCATATATTCCAACTGAGGATCAATTAGCTGACATTCTAACAAAACCTTTGGATCAAAAACGTTTTATTCATTTGCGAAAAGCAATTGGAATGCTTTCCTTGAAATAAACTTCTTTTTGAAACCTTTGCTTAGGATAGGTTTTGTTTTTGTTTTGTTTTGTTCATTATCTATGTTTGTACATAGGACATTAATTGAGCATAGATCATAATTGACTTTAATTGCATCTTTTCGCACATTTAGAAATTTATTATGCTTTTGCCATCATAATATTTCACTGTTGCAATGATCATTTATGTTAATTAAATCATCTTCTGAGTGATCAAAGTTAATTTCTCTCTCTCAATGATCTCTTAGTATAGTCATTATCTTATTTGACTGCTTAGTCGAGTATGAAATCGAGATCAATTTTTGGTTGAATACTTTATATCTTAAATAATTGATAGCCAATTGAGGGGGAGTCAAAGAAAAGTAAAATGCTCAAAAGATGTGGAAAGAGTTACATCCCAATGAGGAGTGTGAAAACTACCACCACATGGAGGAAAGAGCTACCACCTCGGTCGTCCGAGTATTGTGTGCAGCTACCACATGTATACCAAGCATGGTTGTTCAAATTTTGATTAAGTAAAATGCATGTTGAAATACTTGACTCCGTCAAATTTCAAGGTTGGTATAAGGTGGGTTTTTAAAGAAAGATGCTCAAAGAGCCACTCTCTTCAACAGATTGTCTAGATACATTATCTACTATATTTGGGATTTCAAACATCTATTGATCTTTGTATTTCATTTTCTTTACTGAATTGATGATTTGATAAAGGCATTACTCATAAGATCAAGTTAGATGTAATTGAAGGTGTTCAACTTTAAGGGATTTAATTTTTGTAAATTTTCGTTTCATTTTTGGATATTATTGATAGATTTGGCATAATCTAATTCTTGTTGTATGAAACGACGATTTTTGTTTAAAGTTGATACACATTTGTGCTTACAATCTTTTTCTGGTTTTTTCTTGAATTTCTCTGAAATTTTCTAACGAAAAAGTTGGAGCCGCTCCGGATCGGGCAAGATGATCCGGATCCCGAACGCAGGTATTCTTCTGCGGGCTGACGATCCGGATTGGACCTGCCGATCCGGATCCCGAACGCAGTTTCTCACTGCGGGTAGCCGATCCGGATCGCAAGCATGGTCTGATCCGGATCGCGGCTAGGGTTTTATAAAGAACAAAAGGGTTTTGATTTTCTTTTACTCCAATCTTTTGTTCCAAAGTTTCCAGAGCTTCTCTCTCTAGATTTCACCCTTCTTGGAAGCTTTCAAACTCAAGTTCTTCAACTCCAAGTAAGTTTTATTGATCAAAATCTCGGTTTTTCACCGTTTTTCTCTTTTCCTCCTCAAACGTGATGAAATTCTTTGATCAATTTTGTTTGTGGATGGTTTTTGATCAAATTTCTTTTGAAATAAGAACTCTGGGTAGATTAGTTTTGATTATATGCTAGGTATTCTCCTGATTAACGGATTTTTAGACTTCGATTTCTAAAATTTCAGTTTTAGGGCATATAATAAGGATTTTCGAAAATCATTCAATTGATCTATTTTTAAAAGTCCTTTTGCAAAACTAATTTGATTCTTAGTCTCTCTACACGATAATGATTGTTTGGGTACAATTTCTCAAATTTCTGAAAATTAACAATTTTTCGTGTTCTTGAGTTGTTGCACACAGGATTTCAATCTTCTTAAGGCACTTGGATCAATGGGATTCTCATGGATCATTCTTTTATTGGTCACTATGGTGCACACTCGGGCCACAAACAAATTAAAGAGAGCTAAGAAAACACAACAAAAGGGTGAGTTTCATGTGATCAGCGACATAGAAGTAGATTGTCAAGAGATAGACTGGACTGAATTAACCAATGATGATGAATCAATGCCCGATGCATTGAAAGAAAAAGCACCCATGGACAAAGGTAAAGCACCTATGACTGCACCAACCATCTCGGTGAAAAGGAAACGACTTGCTCGACGGTTTGGACGAGCACGAGGTTTCATGTCTAACGAACCGATTATTCCGGATTCTCCACCTCGTGAGGAACAAGTGTTCGATAATGCGGATCGTCTAAGGGCATTTGAGAATCGTGAATGCATTGGTGAGAGGCATGTTAATATTGAGACTCTACGAGATCACTCCCCTGAGTTTGGCATTCTGATTGAACAAGCAAATCTTATTCAAGTTTGTCGATTTCCAGAAGTGCTTGGATACTGTCTGCATCTTGTAAGGGCCTTCTATACAAATGCACGGCACCTTCGAGAAATTAAAAACGGTCTAATGGAATTTTACACGAATATCCAAGGCACAAGATTCAAAATTACTCCACAATTGATTGGCGAGGTTTTGGGAATGCCTGCCAGCAAGACAGGAGTTAATTACCTGAAGGGAAAGGTTTTGACAAACACTTTGTGGCAAATGGTTATAAAGGGAATTTGTTTGGAAGGAACGCAATCAACGGAGAAATCGATCAGATCCAAAGAACTTCGTCTTGAGTACCAGTTTCTAAACTTTATCACGTGTTACAATATCCTTCCAAATTTGCAGACGAAAGTCTTGAGATGGGATCGAATGCTATTTTTGTATCTCTTAGGACATCCGTCTGAGGCAATGGGATTGAATATCAACATTCCATACATTATTTGGAATAGAATGACAAGATATGTTGAGCACCCTCATCCCACTGAAAGAATTCCATTTCCACTGATTATAATGAGGATCTTGAAGAAATTTCAGGTTGATATTACTTCACCGACTTATCATCAATGTTTGGGTATGATCGATGAGTCCACCGTTGTGAAGTCCCTTCACAAATTGCCCCATGTCACTCCAGTCCCTCCATGCGGAACGAAACCTAGTAGCGGCACTTCCGCGTCACCATCACAACCAGCACCCACACCAGCGGATGAAGCATCAGTCTCATCCATCTACAAAGAACAACAACAATTGTCTTCTGAGCAGGAACAGATTTCAAAGGCACAGACGAGAATTTCCAATGAGCTGGAGCTCATCACGGCAGCTCATATTACCTTAACAAAGAAGGTCAATTCAATGAACAAGCTGGTGAAAAAGATGTTCTCAAAGATGGGCTGCACGAGCTCTGAAGACTCCGAATCTGATGACTAATTCTTTCCTTTTATTTTATTTTTTCTCTTGTGCAGATTTTTAACCTTTTCTTGTGCAGGTTTTTTAGTTCTTTTTAGGACTTACTCTTAGTTCTAGTTCTTAAGTTTCGGAACATTTTCGTTGGAATTTTTAACTCTCCTTAAATTTTTGTAATTTTGGCTTTGTTTGTGACAAAAAGGGGGAGAGAGTTTAGAGAACAATGAACAATGATGATGATGTGAAAATTTTGTATACATCAAGGTACAATGATGACTGAGAACTTGAACAATGCTGATGTGAAAATTTTGTATACATCAAGGTAAGTATCACTTCAACCTCAACTTTGGTTTTTATCTTGTGATTTGTGTGCATGTCTCTACTAACTATTCGACTAACTATTTGGGCATGTAATATGACTAACAGGTTGATGTTGGACTAACACTTTGTGACATTTGGTTTTTGATTGCATAGAAGATATGTTGGTTTTTGACTATGATTCTCTTACATATCTGAATTCTCAAATGTCATGATGATCAGATAAACTCTATCTCTGTACTAGGTTTTGAATGCTAAATATTCTTGAGGTATCTAACGATCTCTTTTTGTCAAGAATGATTTCTTTGTGCAGAGAGTACAGATGTCTAAGTCTAGAGTCTGTTTTAGGAGTTTATCTCATGTTTTTAAATTTTTGGATCTCCATTGTAAATTTTTGTTGTATGGTGATAGCAACAAAAATATCTTTTTGAATTTTCTTTAGTGGATCTGTGTTTTGTCACGAAACCGCCAAAGGGGGAGATTGTTACGGAATTTGAGTTGGCGTAGTTTCGTGAAAGTCTCAAGTCTTGAAGATTGAAGGTGAAGAAAGTTGGATCATTTAACTCAATCTCAAGAAAGAAGAATTCAAAAGGATCAGGTATGTTTAACTAAAGATTTTGTGTGATCCGAATACTTCTTGTAGTGTAGAAACACTTGGAAGAATCTTTCATTGCATAAAAATCAAAAACTGGACTTGGGACATGTTAAGGATCCGGATCAGGTTGTTCGATCCGGATCCCAAAGGTGGTTCGTTCATACACCAGTTCAATCCGGATCGTAGCCTCTCTTGATCCGGATCCCGAACACTGAGTTTACCATCTTCCTTGAACGATCCGGATCAGGCTTCGCAATCCGGATCCCGAACGTTGATGTTTGGTGAACTGTATGAACGATCCGGATCAAGCACTTCGATCCGGATCCCGAACCTTCATTTTTCTGGAATTGCCTGACTCGTTACGACGATCCGGATCACAGCTAATCCGATCCGGATCGCCGTCCGTAAAATTTCCAGAAATGTTAGGTTTTTGATTCTTATCTCCTTCCTAGGGTTTCTAACCTATAAATCGACCCTATGACTCTTTTTCTAGGGTTAATCGAAGTGAAGCCGATAATCTAGATAGCCGTCATTTTCATATATCATCTTATACGGCTCTAGATCCACATATAGAGAAGAAAGGAAATCATTAGAGAATACTCTATGTTTCTTCATCTATATTGATTAGTTTGATTCTAGGTTTTCATACTCACATCTTGAGTTGAATCAAACTAATGAATACTTAGATGGTATTTCCGATCTATCTTTGATCTAAGTATTCGGCGGATCATCACCACCAAAAACAATGATTTACCCCAAAAATCGGCGCGTGGATTCGCGTGTCCTTGTGGATTCAAGGTTCAACCGCTCTCGTGGATTCGGAGCGAGGCACGTTCGTGGATTCGAAGGGTGCTATTGGGTGAAGACCGTGGACTCGGTCGGACGTCGTGGATTCGACGTTGGACGCCGTGGATTCGGCGTTGGGCGCAGATCGTGGATTCGAGAAGCGTCGCGGAGCGAGCGGAGAAGATCCTCTAGGAGCGTATGGAAAAGGTTGAGTCGTAAGTGTGTACGGTAAATCACCTTGTACGTGTTTTAATTCTAGTGGATTTCTGCCGTGTTATCGGTCCCGTGGTTTTTTACTCCGGTGATGGAGTTTTCCACGTAAAAATCTTGCGAGTTATTTTTATTTCCGCATTGGGTTTTTATCGCAACGATTTTTGAGTGTTTATACGTTTACACCTATTCACCCCCCTCTAGGTGTTTTTTCCCCTATTTATATCCTTATTACATATAACCCATCACGCTCTACCCGCTATATAACCCTGGCTCAGCCGAGACTCATCTCATATTTCCAGTTGGACCTAATCTGTCACGCCCCGGGGTCGAAACTGCGACCCGGGCTCGCCAACAGATCCGCCACCTATGCCAAACCTGCATAGGCGAAGCGTCCTACCTGCAAGAAAAGTGCTACAGCTAAACAGATATCAGAGCTAAAATATAAAACTGCTGTAAAGATAAAATCGTCCACTGTACAACTGGAAAATAATACAACAATGTCCACCTCCCAAAAATGATAATCGTACAAAATCCTCAGATACAGAACTCATAGCTCAACTGGGAGGTAACTCCAATAAATACAACAGTGTACAGGCTCTCAATACATATAATCCTCACTACAATAGTCTCTCAAAAGAGGAAATAAAACAACTAATCTACTAAAGCTCTCCTCTGAAGGGGTACCGCTACTCTCCAAACATGGGTAGGGATCTAGCTCGCGACTCCCTCGCCTCAATCAACAACCGCAGAATCAGCAACACCCGCTAAGACTATGCAAAACAAAGGAGAGGAAGGAAAAAGAAGGGGGAAAACCCCCAAAGGACTGAGAACTACACCAAAAAGGGAGTTCTCAGTGGGTACCACCGCCAGGACCGACGGTCTGCCCACCAAGTCCTCAAGAGACAAAAACTAACCAAAGCCGTAAAGACTGATATAAAGAAGCTGGAGCCTCTCAACAGCTAACATGCCTCTAACTAAATGCCCAAACGGGGAGAACCAAAGGATGGTATACAACTACTAGCACATTAAGTGCACAATCGACCCAATCGATAGACCAGTAATCACTTGCACTGCCTGCTATGCCAGCTATGCCTGCCATGCCTGCCATGCCTGCTATGCCTCCCATGCCTGCTATGCCTGCCATGCCTGCCTATGCCTGCCTATGCCTGCCATGCCTGCTACGCCTGCCTATGCCTGCCATGCCTGCCTACGCCTGCCATGCCTGCTATGCCTGCCTATGCCTGCCTATGCCTGCTGTGCCTGCTATGCCTGCCTATGCCAGCCATGCCTGCCTATGCCTGCCATACCTGCTATGCCTGCCATGCCTGCCTATGCCTGCCTATGCCTGCCTATGCCTGCTGTGCCTGTTATGCCTGCCTATGCCTGCCTATGCCTGCAGTGCCTGCTATGCCTGCCTATGCCTGCCTATTCCTGCCTATGCCTGCTGTGCCTGCTTTGCCTGCCTATGCCTGCCTATGCCTGCTGTGCCTGCTATGCCTGCCTATGCCTGCCTATGCCTGCCTATGCCTGCCTATGCCAGCTGTGCCTGCTATGCCTGCCTATGCCTGCTGTGTCTGCTAAATCGGGTATGCGGGCCAACGCATAACACCGTTAGGGGAAAGGAGTCTCAAGGACTCAAAGGTGTATGCCAAATCGGGTATGCCAGCCTACGCATAACACCGACAGGGGATAGGAGTCTCAAGGACTCAAAGGTGTATGCCAAATCGGGTATGCCAGCCTACGCATAACACCGACAGGGGATAGGAGTCTCAAGGACTCAAAGGTGTATGCCAAATCGGGTATGCCAGCCTACGCATAACACCGACAGGGGATAGGAGTCTCAAGGACTCAAAGTGTGTATGTGCCTGCCAAATCGGGTATGCGGGCCAACGCATAACACCGATGGGGGATAGGAGTCTCAAGGACTCAAAGGTCTGAGTAACAAGTATCATAGTAGAATAAATCAGCAGGACTGGATCGTGACACTAATCTAAGTGGGAAAGCCCAACCACTAAAGAAAGCCTCGGTCCTCAATCAGATGCACCAATAAATATCCGGTCAACCGCCCAATGTCCGCGGTCTCCGCAAAACCCTGCAAACCACAATCCAGCACAACCCGTCCCTGACATCAATGTCCTGACTACACTACCCCAGACCTCTACTCGCACCCGAGCAACATAGACCGCCTGACTAACACAGGAGGAGAAAGGGAAAAGCATGGTTTCTCCTAAGTCAAGTTCCAATAAGTAGTGTAGCAGTAAAAGATGGCCTAACTACATGTCCATACAAGCATGCTTTTGTCCTCAGAAACGATAAAAGTGGGTGAAGCATATATTAGCAAAGCATGCTAAAGTATTCCTACTATGGTATACCAATCTTACCCAAGTAGGCCATTCCGTGCTTACCTGTCACGCCCCGGGGTCGAAACTGCGACCCGGGCTCGCCAACAGATCCGCCACCTATGCTAAAACCCGCATAGGCGAAGCGTCTAACCTGCAAAAGATAGTACTATAGCTACACAAATATCAGAGCTGAAATAAAATGCTGTAGAATAAAACCCAATCACTGTACAACATGAAAAATAGTACAACATCCATCTCCTCAAATATAGATAATCATCATACAATGTCCTCAGTACAGTATCTCTCAACTCATAGAAGGAGATAAACTAAAACTATAGTACATCAGTCTCAACATTAGTCTCTCAAAATACAAAAGATCCCTCTCGAGATAAATAGTAAAAGCCAGCCAACAGCTACCAGGAATCTCCAACCAGGGGATACAGCTACACTCCTCGGGTGGTAAGCATCTAGCTCGTGACTCCCTCGCCTCGAACAACAACCGACAGATCAGCAACTCCCACAGAGGACTCTGCAAAACAGGGGGAGAAAAAGAAAGGGAAAACAACAATGGGGGTGAGAACCACTAGTAAACCAGTAGCCTCCCCCTGTGGGTAAAGCCTCAAGCTCCGGCGTACCCACTAAGTCTACTAGAGGCAAGAAAAGGGCAAGTGGTGAAGCTGTAAATAGAACTACTGAGTAAAAGGGGAAACCACAACAAGTATGCCTCTAAATGCAATACCGAAGGAAATGACGGTATGAATGCATCAGAAAACAGTATCTGACCAAATAGACCCATTCTAGTGCCACCAGTAAAAACTGGTACTGCCTGCTCTGCTGTCGAACTCAAGAACTCAGTATGGTGCCCGGCGCTCGGCACGGTGTAAAGCCTACTCCGGAGTGGCACTCGAGGGGAGCGACCCACACGAGTAAAGTATCTCTATCATCAGTATCATAAATATCTGTCATCAGTACCTCGATACAGCAGGACTGGATCAAGACTATGATCAAAGTGGGAAACTCCGTCCACTGAAGAAACCCCAATCCCCAATCAGATGCAATAGTACTCAAAAGTGGGAAACACCATCCACTAGAGAAAACTGATACCCAATCTGATGCAATAGTAAATATCCGGTCAACCGCCCAAAGTCCGCGGTCACCGCAATAACCCACAACCCGCAATTGGGTAAAATAATCAGGATCCGGTCAACCCCCTACTGTCCGCGATTGCCGCAATAACCCATAATCCAACATCAAGCACACCCTGTCACTGACCCTCAGTTCCTGGCTACACTATCCCAAACCTCTGCTCGAACCCGAGCAACATGACTCAAAAGTCCAAATAAAAAGGAGAAAGAAAGTAATCATGGTTTCTCCTAAGTCAAATCCCAATATGATAGTGTAGCAATAAAATAGTGGCCTATCTAGATGTCTAAATAAGCATGCAAAAGTCCTCAAGCAATGTGAAAGAGAGAGAATGTCCAATAACAGTTTTACATGTGTAATAATTAATATATCCGCATAAATATAACCATCAGGCAAAAATCATCAGTCGACTACACATGTATATGATCCCTGATCCATAATAAATCCCCAGAGTGAAACCCGCACATTGATGTGTCATTATGTCCCAACAATTAATCATTTAATCCACTTTCATAAAATCTAGGTGCTAATGTAGCATGTTGATTATCACTAATAAATTATTCCAATGATCATGTTTCAACAGCAATATTATCCCAATAATATCCCCAACATGCTATATCCACAAAATTAATCTCAGATGATAGGTTCACATTTTATAACAGTCAATCATGCATGATACTCAATCAATATGTTCAATAGTGGGGTTTTCTAATAAACTTAGTGAGTAAGTCAGATATAGAGGCAAGCAACAACCACCCACCTGAAATTGCGCCGTCCAAGTCTGTAAAATACTTCTCGCTCCAACAAGTCCAGCAACACCCGTAACTCTCCTGGGCACAATACAAAGTCCACCATTACACATTCGTTCCAAAAATTGCTCTCACAATCACATACAACAACAGTCCCAAAGATGCTTAATTTCCACCTGCTGAGAATGCCCAAAAAATTCCCAGAAAAATATCACAGCGATCCTCGCGTCGATACCTTCGAAACAGTTGCTTGCACGCCCAAATCTGAGTTCGGTAAGTCAAGATCTTAATTCGGCGAGGTAGTACACTCAACACAATCTGTATCAAAATACTGTAGCACTGAACACAGGAAAACAGGGATTTTCACCTCGAAATAAATCTCTGAAAAATCCAAGAAAAATACGAGCGTGTTCCTCGCAATCTGTAGATGAAAAAGTTGTATAAGAACGTTCCCGTCCGATGCTCGTGCGCGAAGATATGGCCTCCACAATCCGCTGCTGCCCCAAAATCTCTCACAGAAAAAGGGTAACCATGTCACCTCGGGATCCATGCCAAAACATCGAAATGGAAAAGTCCGATCAAAATGAAAGTTGAAGCCCTACCTGTTAGGAGTCTTCTGGCACAAAAATCACTGAAAAAGGAGGTCGGGGATGCCCAGGGAAAAATTTACACCGAAACGGCGACGAAGAAGAACACCAAGAATGCAAAGTCGCACCGCGCCGAAAAATTCGGAACCTCGGGATGCTTCCTCCAAAAATCCAGAAATCTTGCAGGTGGATCAAGAACTTAGAGAGGAACAAATCATCAATAGGAAGCTCGCGGAGATCTTGCACAGACTGAGAGAAAAATGGATGCAAAGAAGGCTCGGGCTGCCTATTTATAGGCTGACGAAATCTTTTGGAGAAATACCCATTTTGTCCCGAGATTCGGGCGCCCGAATTGTTCGGGCTGCTATAGTAATGGGCCCGGCCCATTACTGTGCAAGCCCGAAACGATCCAGGCCCGCCACGTGGCCCACTACACCGCTCTCCCGGGCCCCGCTGCGCCCGGCGCACCTGCGCCCGCCAGTGGCGGCGCGCCACGTGGTCCCGGCAACCCTGCACCGCGCACGTCGCGCGCCGTGCACCGCGCACCGCGCACGTCGCGCCTGCCCCGCCTGTACGGCCACCTGCCCCGCCGTACGGCCACCTGCCCCGGTCACCTACTCCACTCCTTGCGTGGACCGCGCGCACAACACCGAACCAATAACCATCTGCCACGTGTCCACCCGGTTCACCGTGCACCCGGGCCCAAGTTCCGTGGACCGCGCCTGCTGCGCCGGCCAACAGGAAAGCGCCACGTGGCCCGCTCCCGGCGCACGCCCTCCGTGGTGGACCGCGCACCTGCCCGCGCCCTCAGCGCCTGCCCGCGGCCGCTAGCCGCCTGCCCGAGCGCCTTCCGCCGCCTTCCGCCGCTGCCCACCGCCGCCGGCCGCCGCCGGCGATCGCCGGAAACACTATTCCGGTGGTGAACAGTAAAAATCACTGTAGCAAGCTCCGAAAAATACAAGTAAATAGCCCATCTTGACCGTTTTCGCGCGCTGAGTCCAAATCCGGCGTCCATTTTGCCAAATTCCAGTCCTATAAATTGCCGGGGGCTCCCGAAAAGGTATTTTTAATCCGAATTTCGCGCTGAGCCTAAATTTGACATCCATTCTGCGCGTAAACTCCTCTAAACATCCGACGGGGTCCCCTGATTACCCACGTGATCAATTTTAAGCCCCGAGTCCATTACTTGTGTCCAAATTGGCGCAGGAACACCGCCGACATGCCACGTAGGCTTCCAGAAGCTGCTGGTCACACTGTAGAAGCCCTGCAAAGATCCGGGTCACCACATCCTCCCCCACTAAAAGAAAGTTTCGTCCTCGAAACTAAAGCAACTCCCAATGAGTCTCAGAAACCAGGGGTCAATACTCAACACCGCCGTCTCCAGCTCCCAAGTCACCTATCACTCCCCGTGATTACTCCTCAGCAACGACAACAGCAACAACCAGTACGGCATAGCTCGATTGCGCAATTCCCTCACCTCGCGAGCCAGAATTCGCAACGGGAGTCCCTCGTACTCTAAACTCTCACAGGGCTCAAAAGAAGCGAGTCAATCACGGGCGAGAGGTCCAAAACATAACATTCCTGAGCTGAGACGCAGAAAAACCTCAGGGACTCCAACAAAAGATCGGGGTAGAAGAACGAACAGCCAGTGCAACAAGCACTAAAATCACCACCAAGAGCCAACTCAACCAAAACGACCCGAAACCCATCCACACAAACACCTGCACAGAAAAGGGGCCCTAACAAACAGGGGTTCACACTCGGTCGTCCTCAAAACTCAACCACCCAAGTGGATTGCTCAGCCACAGCCTCACATCAAAAGGGATCCTCTGGGACACAAACTCAAACCCTGTACACCAGAATGGCCCCACACAGCACCAGCTAAAGAATCGAAAATCTCAACCCCAAAAGCTCTTATGCTCCAGGTATCCGCCACCACAGTGGCCCTGTCGGGGTGATACTGGATGCTCAACAAAATCCAATGGTAGCTCTACAGCCACTATGGGAGGTATCACTATAACTCGCAAATCCATTTCCCACCACTGGCTAGGTTAAAATCGGCGCTGGTACCAATCTCATCATCCGCTCATCAAGCTCTGCTGGCACTATCCGGTCCAAAAGCTCCTCACCCCAACAATAACCGTCGATCTCGTCCAGTCTTAAATAGCATCCATTTTGGCCGGATTTCCACCGCCGCCCCTACGGCTAGAATATGTAATCCAGGAAGATGTGCTCTCAAAGCTAAACTCATACCACAACGACTTGGCACAAAGCTTCTTCCCCACAGACCTTATCGCATCATCTACAAATGCTTCACAAACTCTAAATCACTCGGGGAGGGGGTAAAAACCAAAATATCCCCGGAGAATGCCGCTATCAAACCGATCAAGCCCAACTGAAACACAGAATTCTTCAATCTTAACGGCAACAGGGCATCAGTCATTCCATTGGCCTCACTATACTCATAATGCCCCTATCGTGTCCTGAACACCATCTAGACAAAGTCCTCAGCTGAAATTCCAAATTGGTGCAGGCATCATACAATAACTGCCGAAATATAGCTCCATCAAAAGATTCTAAATAATACCTGGACCTGCCTGGCTCCAATCCCAAAGGGCTCTCACCGTCGTGTATCAACGACGCGGCACTAGGTCAAACAAACCCTCTATCCATCAAATCCACGCACCCATGACATCAACTCCCGCCACTCTAAAGGTGATATCCAATGAGGTGCTACAAAAGTTGGCACGGTTTCCAGAACCACGTCAATCGCAATCTTAATCTCCCTATCTGGCGGCATAATCATCGGCTCAGATGGACTCACACCCGGGATCTCACGAGCAATAGGGATATCCTTAAGTCCCGCTGCCGTCGTAGGCACCCCTCACACTGTCGCTGTAACCTGTGTGCTCTAACAGTCTCAACAAACAAGCCTTCTATTATCTGCCTCGCAGAAAATCAACGTCCTTTCTCTCAGCAGTCAAACATCCTGTGGCACTATGCCGACCGATCCCAAGCACTGGGTCAAAACACTGAACTGCCACAAATATCAATAAGTCTGCCGGCATAACTCACGGCCTCTGTTGCACTGGACATGATCCACAAGCCTCCCCCACCTGCACAATGCCAACAGTAACCTGTACCTCAAGTGCATGTGGTAACGACTCTACCTCTAGTCCATGCAGGAATGCAACATGTCCTAACTCCGACTGCTGTGATGAAATCACCCCTGCGACAACTCAATCCACTACCGTGGCGCCCTCCAACCGGGCGGCACAGATTCATCCACTCGATGCAAGTGGTCGTCGCTCAGCCTGCCAAAATATCTAGACCAATCACAAATGGAGCACGACCTCTGTCCATGCTCACACTGAGGTGACGAATGTGGTCTCTCGCAGACAGCCAATCCACGCTACCGCTGCGCCACTCTGATAAAAGGGCTGATGCCGTCATCGAGGTCCACCCAACCTCTGACGTCTCAGAAATCTACCTGGATATCATCGCCATACGACCAAGCACAAATGATTCATACAATTCCTTATACAATTATTCTTACTAAGCTCACCCCTCAATCACATATATTGCACCCCAAACATGCCAGTTATCAATCACACAGGGTAACATCCCCTTTGGGTAAGCTTTACATAATCCATCCACAAGGATATCCACCATCCTGGAAGGAAAAACGAAAATGTCTCTGCCGGCCGATCTATCCTCCATCATCTAGCATCATACGCATCTATTCTGAACTTGCCTCTGGCAGCAGATCCCCATCCAAAAGAACTGCAGCGCCAGCTCCATAAACACCGCCTCCACCATCGAAGCACCCCAAAATCCAAAACCTGCAAAGAGGGTCCGAATAAATGGAAAGGTATCCTGGCGCAATCCACTCTCAGCCACGCATATCCTATGCGCCTCATCCCTTAAATCATAGAGCGCGCAGTTCGACAACTGCGTAAACCCTTTGACACCAGGAGGCTGCCAAATAGTCTCTCCATCACCACCAACCACGATTCTACCCCAAGAGGCTCCAAACTTAATACTATGAATCGGGGTGGTTCACCTGCCGAAACTGGCTCAACTGATCATTGGTGTCCCATAGCTCATCAGCTGTCAATTATCCACCCTACCTCGGCACTAAACATTGGCGCGAAGGGGGCTACGCACTCCATCGGTACCATAGAAATCCCCGCCCCTGAGGATACTGCAACCGGGTGGTCTCAGAAGGAAGCACTGTCGAGCTGCCCGCTGCTCCAACAACTGTGTCACAAAAATCAGATGCTCACTCACACTGCCGCTGATAAGTCTCTGACAAACCTGTCATCTGGGTCCGGAGCTCTCTGACTCCAATCTGGTATCCGGCCCGAAACAACTAGCTCAGACCCAACTACTGCACCAAAGTGCACCCGGGTCAGGGCCCAAAGTTGGGGAGACACCGCTCGCCACGACAAACCGCAAATCAGCACACCCCAAACACTCGACCCAATCTAGCGAAAGTCAAAGACATCCCTCTATTTCTGTAACCTTATGTTGTCTGCAGCCAACATAACTGTCCCACAGAAATAGAATATGTCGATCCCTCTTCACTCACAGGAAGAGTCAAACAAATAAATCGCCGACTTTCGCAAAATGTTGCGTCTCTCGCGCCCTATCATCGTAGGGTCCGCCGAAAGCCTAGGGTTTCCTAAGTCCCAACTGACCTATCCCTAAGCTCTGATACCAACCTAATCTGTCACGCCCCGGGGTCGAAACTGCGACCCGGGCTCGCCAACAGATCTGCCACCTTTGCTAAAACCCGCATAGGTGAAGCGTCTAACCTGCAAAAGATAGTACTATAGCTACACAAATATCAGAGCTGAAATAAAATGCTGTAGAATAAAACCCAATCACTGTACAACATGAAAAATAGTACAACATTCATCTCCTCAAATATAGATAATCATCATACAATGTCCTCAGTACAGTATCTCTCAACTCATAGAAGGAGATAAACTAAAACTATAGTACATCAGTCTCAACATCAGTCTCTCAAAATACAAAAGATCCCTCTCCAGATAAATAGCAAAAGCCAGCCAACAGCTACCAGGAATCTCCAACCAGGGGATACAGCTACACTTCTCGGGTAGTAAGGATCTAGCTCGTGACTCCCTCGCCTCGAACAACAACCGACAGATCAGCAACTCCCACAGAGGACTCTGCAAAACAGGGGGAGAAAAAGAAAGGGAAAACAACAATGGGGGTGAGAACCACTAGTAAACCAGTAGCCTCCCCCTATGGGTAAAGCCTCAAGCTCCGGCATACCCACTAAGTCTACTAGAGGCAAGAAAAGGGCAAGTGGTGAAGCTGTAAATAGAACTACTGAATAAAAGGGGAAACCACAACAAGTATGCCTCTAAATGCAATACCGAAGGAAATGACGGTATGAATGCATCAGAAAACAGTATCTGACCAAATAGACCCAATCTAGTGCCACCAGTAAAAACTGGTACTGCCTGCTCTGCTGTCGAACTCAAGAACTCAGTATGGTGCTCGGCGCTCGGCACGGTGTAAAGCCTACTACGGAGTGGCACTCGAGGGGAGCGACCCACACGAGTAAAGTATCTCTGTCATCAGTATCATAAATATCTCTGTCATCAGTACCTCGATATAGCACGACTGGATCAAGACTATGATCAAAGTGGGAAACTCCGTCCACTTAAGAAACCCCAATCCCCAATCAGATGCAATAGTACTCAAAAGTGGGAAACACCATCCACTAGAGAAAACTGATACCCAATCTGATGCAATAGTAAATATCCGGTCAACCGCCCAAAGTCCGCGGTCACCGCAATAACCCACAACCCGCAATTGGGTAAAATAATCAGGATCCGGTCAACCGCCTACTGTCCGCGATTGCTGCAATAACCCATAATCCAACATCAAGCACACCCTGTCACTGACCCTCAGATCCTGGCTACACTATCCCAAACCTCTGCTCGAACCCGAGCAACATGACTCAAAAGTCCAAATAAAAAGGAGAAAGAAAGTAATCATGGTTTCTCCTAAGTCAAATCCCAATATGATAGTGTAGCAATAAAATAGTGGCCTATCTAGATGTCTAAATAAGCATGCAAAAGTCCTCAAGCAATGTGAAAGAGAGAGAATGTCCAATAACAGTTTTACATGTGTAATAATTAATATATCCGCATAAATATAACCATCAGGCAAAAATCATCAGTCGACTACACATGTATATGATCCCTGATCCATAATAAATCCCCAGAGTGAAACCCGCACATTGATGTGTCATTATGTCCCAACAATTAATCATTTAATCCACTTTCATAAAATCTAGGTGCTAATGTAGCATGTTGATTATCACTAATAAATTATTCCAATGATCATGTTCCAACAGCAATATTATCCCAATAATATCCCCAACATGCTATATCCACAAAATTAATCTCAGATGATAGGTTCATATTTTATAACAGTCAATCATGTATGATACTCAATTAATATGTTCAATACTGGGGTTTTCTAATAAACATAGTGAGTAAGTCAGATATAGAGGCAAGCAACAACCACCCACCTGAAATTGCGCCATCCAAGTCTGTAAAATCCTTCTCGCGCCAACAAGTCCAGCAACACCCGTAACTCTCCTGGGCACAATACAAAGTCCACCATTACACATTCATTCCAAAAATTGCTCTCACAATCACATACAACAACAGTCCCAAAGATACTTAATTTCCACCTACTGAAAATGCCCAGAAAATTCCCAGAAAAATATCACAGCGATTCTCGCGTCGATACCTTCGAAACGGTTGCTTGCACGCCCAAATCTGAGTTCGGTAAGTCAAGATATTAATTCGGCGAGGTAGTACACTCAACACAATCTGTATCAAAATACTGTAGCACTGAACACAGGGAAAACAGGGATTTTCACCTCGAAATAAATCTCTGAAACATCCAAGAAAAATACGAGTGTGTTCCTCGCAATCTGTAGATGAAAAAGTTGTATAAGAACGTTCCCGTCCGATGCTCGTGCGCGAAGATATGGCCTCCACAATCCGCTGCTGTCCCAAAATCTCTCACAGAAAAAGGGTAACCATGTCACCTCGGGATCCATGACAAAACATCGAAACGGAAAAGCGGGATCAAAATGAAAGTTGAAGCCCTACCTGTTAGGAGTCTGCTGGCACAAAAATCACTGAAAAAGGAGGTCGGGGATGCCCAGGGGAAAATTTACACCGAAACGGCGACGAAGAAGAACACCAAGAATGCAAAGTCGCAACGCGCCGAAAAATCCGGAACCTCGGGATGCGTGCTCCAAAAATCCAGAAATCTTGCAGGTGGATCAAGAACTTAGAGAGAAACAAATCATCAATAGGAAGCTCGGGGAGATCTTGCACAGACTGAGAGAAAAAGGGCTGCAAAGAAGGCTCGGGCTGCCTATTTATAGGCTGAAGAAATCTTTTGGAGAAATACCCGTTTTGTCCCGAGATTCGGGCGCCCGAATTGTTCGGGCTGCTACAGTAATGGACCCGGCCCATTACTGTGCAAGCCCGAAACGACCAGGCCCGCCACGTGGCCCACTACACCGCTCTCCCGGGCCCCGCTGCGCCCGGCGCACCTGCGCCCGCCAGTGGCGGCGCGCCACGTGGTCCCGGCAACCCTGCACCGCGCACGTCGTGCGCCGTGCACCGCACACGTCGCGCCTGCCCCGCCCGTACGGCCACCTGCCCCGCCGTACCGCCACCTGCCCCGGTCACCTACTCCGCTCCTTGCGTGGACCGCGCGCACAACACCGAACCAATAACCATCTGCCACGTGTCCACCCGGTTCACCGTGCACCCGGGCCCAAGTTCCATGGACCGTGCCTGCTGCGCCGGCCAACAGGAAAGCGCCACGTGGCCCGCTCCCGGCGCACGCCCTCCGCGGTGGACCGCGCACCTGCCCGCGCCCTCAGCGCCTGCCCGCGGCCGCTAGTCGCCTGCCCGAGCGCCTTCCGCCGCTGCCCGCCGCCGCCGGCCGCCGCCGGCAATCGCCGGAAACACTATTCCGGCGGTGAATAGTAAAAATCCCATCTTGACCGTTTTCGCGCGCTGATTCCAAATCCGGCGTCCATTTTGCCAAATTCCAATCCTATAAATTGCCGGGGGCTCCCAAAAAGGTATTTTTAATCCGAATTTCACGCTGAGCCTAAATTTGACATCCATTCTGCGCGTAAACTCCTCTAAACATCCGACAGGGTCCCCTGATTACCCACGTGATCAATTTTAAGCCCCGAGTCCATTACTTGTGTCCAAATTGGCGCACGAACACCGCCGACATGCCACGTAGGCTTCCAGAAGCTGCTGGTCACACTGTAGAAGCCCTGCAAAGATCCGGGTCACCACATTACCTCTCGCTCATATCGGTTGCACATCAAATATGCCTGCTATCAGTCATAGAGGGGTGACATCCCCACAGGTGTACTTACATTCACCCTAATGTAAGAACCTTAAACAGTTACCAAATTAAGCCTACCCACCTGAAGTGTTCAATCCAAGGCAAACCTGGGGTCGGTGAAGAGCGTGGCCACTTGCTCGCACAATCCGCTGAACCCGTATCCACGGTACATGTCGCGCCACCTCGGCTCCTTGCAGTGTTCCAAAAACACTCGCGAACCCTCCTGGGTGCAACAAAAGGTCCAAAGTTACACTTTATGGTAAAATATCCAAGTATACACCAACCGCTGAACCCAGCCCTGAAGATGTGCAATTTTCACCTGTAGAACGGACTCTGAAAAATCCACCAAAAATACAAACGTGATCGTCGCGTCGAGCCCTTCGAAACGAGTACCTGCACGCCAAAATCCGTGTCCCGGAGGCCAAGTTACCAATTCCACAACGCGGTGAGCGCAAAAGTCCACAATGTACACATCTGTATCGCATTGCACAGGAGAACGGGAAAAGTATACCTTCGGGCAATTCCCGGAAAATACGGTGATAATCCTCGCGTCGATTAGATGCAAAAACTATAAAGGCACGCCTCAATCCGAGTCTCGTACACCAAGTTGCACGCGAAACGGTGCACGCCGCCAGAGTCCGCACGCAAAACGGAGCACGGTGCCAGAATCCGCATGCAAAACAGAGTCCGGTGCCGAAATCCGCACGCAAAATGGAGTCCGCACGCAAAACGGAGCACGGTGCCAGAATCCGCACGCAAAATGGAGTCTGCACGCAAAACGGAGCACGGTGCCGTAATCCGCACGCAAAACGGAGCACGCCGTCGGGGTCCGCACACAAAACGGTGCAGTAAAACAAGGTCCCTAACATAGATAAGAGCAAGGGGTCAAACAAAAGTCCAAAAGAACGCCCCAAAACTGTGCCAAAAATACCGTAAAAATGAAGTGCGGAACCCACCTTGACTGCGCCGCGCCGCCCAACCGCTCTAGTGGAACACTTCGCGCGCTCCGCGAGGTCCACGACGCACCGCCGCACCCCACATAAATCCCCTCCTCACTCCCTCTCTCGCTCGGTTGGAGAAGAGAAGAAAAGAAAATGGAGGAATGGTGTGCGGGGAAGAAAGAAGAAGAAGAGAAGAAAGGGGAGGAGGGAGGGCTCCCGTGGACCGGGTCCACGGTGCACCGCCCCAAAGACCCGCAGCCCCGGTGGTCCACCGCACAGGGGCGCGTGCGCCAGGCGCAGGCGCGCGCCCCCTGTGCCACGCGGCACGCGCCACACGGGCGCGTGACACCACGCCACACCCGACCGGGACACCGAGCGGGCGCGTGTCCCCTGCGTCCGCGCGGGCGCGAATGGGGGCACGCCACGTGGCGGCCCCCCGCGCGCAGTCAGGCGCGTTTTCCCAACGAGCCTGTCTGCGCTCCCCCCTCGCGCAGTACACCCGAGCGCACCTCGGGATTCGCGCGCACCTTGGGATCGTGCCTCGACGTCTCGTGATCCGTGCACGCCTCGAAAAATGCGCGCGTCAACCGGGCTCCGAAAAAAGCAAGTAAATAGTCCATTCTCAACGATTTCGCGCGCTGAATCCACATACGGTGTCCGATTCTCTAAATTCTTATCCGAAAATTTGTAGAAAGTATCCGGAAAGCCCACTTGATCCGATTTTCACGCTGAGCCCATTTCTAAAGCCCGATTTACCAAATTCCAACTCTAAAGATTCCCGAAGGCATCCGGAGAGGTGATCCTTTATCCAAACTTCCCCCCGAGTCCACTTTAATATCCGTTGCGCGCGAAATCACTTCTAAGCATTCGACGGGGCCATCTGACTATTCTCGTGATCCATTTAACACACCGAGTCCATCAAAAGTGTCCAATTGGTGTACAAACGCCACCGACACGCCACATAGGCCTCCAGAAGCTGCTGGTCAGCCAATAATCACCTCGTGGGGATCCAGGTCCTCACAAGTTTTGCGAACGGTCTTCGAGCAGTTTTTTCGCGAGCAGTTTTTCGCGAGCAGTTTCGCGAGCATATTTTGTGCAGTTTTGCGAGCGGTTTTTGAGCTGTTTTTCGCCGACGGAGGCTGTTTTTCACCGCCGGATGCTCGGTTTTCGACCGTTTTGACCGATTTTGCGATTTGTTCTTTCCTGGCAATTTGCAGTGCAGTTTTAGCTTCTGTCGTGGGCGGTTTAGTGTTTCTCCGCCGCGTGGGACCGCGGACTTACCTTGGGTCATCCGTTGGGGGCGCGATCTTGTGGCTTCGTTTTGCGTGCGGATTCCGGCACCGTGCTTCGTTTTGCGTGCGGACCACGTGGAGGCAAGGTAATTCTGCTGAGCCCAATTGCAAGTGTCGACGAGCAATTGGCGCTAACCAAGGTGGGTTGGTTTTCTCTCCATGTCTACGGACTTTCTTCTAATTCTATTATGATAGGATTTGCATGCTAGTTTAAGTGTTTCCTTGGAACTTTGACTAGCACCCCCGTCATATGTTGCATGAGTTCAACCAGACCAATAGTGAACTTTAACTTGGGTTAGGTTCTTTTGTGCGTTAGCCATCCCACAATTGCATTTCATTCCAGACATAGAGCTCCTCGCCCGGGTAGTGGGCCGAGTGGTCAGGGTGTTGTGGGACGGGTGTTGCACTCGGGCCTGGAGGGACCGAGTGGGGTCTGGTGGCTGGGTTAGGCCAGTGTTAGTGTTTTGGGAACCGTTTCAGATAAACGGTGGTCCCAGGTTTTTAGTTTTTCGCTGTTCTTCTCGTCACCACCACGTTGTGATCGTGGTGCACGTGTGTTATCAGGACCTTGAACCCAGAATGCTTTTGGACACTCATGATTTTAGTAAACTAGAGTTTTCCTTCCGAATTCCTAGGGATCGCCGAAGCTTGTTCTTGTTTGATTGGGCGAAGGCGTCACCCCTGGGAGTTCAGGAAACAAACTTGTTTTCAACTGATTTCTCAAGAAACTAAAATCTATAAAAGTTGGTTTTCTCAATTCAAAACGGCTTTCAAAAAGAGCAATTTTATCCTCACCCCTAGGGGGTTGAATGAAAATGATATTTTACAATAAAGGTCATCTTTTCCTTAAATCCCTCTCTCGACCGGGGTGAGTGATCTGGGTTCTAAGGCTCTGATTTCCTTCTTGGGTCGAAAACGACGGGAGATTACGCCTATAGCCTGTTCTTGTTTGATTGGGGTCGTAGGTATTAGTTTCCCGGGGTTTTCGAACCCTTTGCGGTTCTGGCTGTGGAGCATCTCCAGCCCGTGAGCTGGAGCGTTGAGTTGGTTTCCCACTTTAACCGAGAGGGGCTGAATCCCTGAACGGTAAAGGATTGAGGACTTCGATAGGCTGAGCCTAGAGTCTGTTCTTGTTTGATTGGGGTTCTGGGCATCGGCCTAACGGGATTCTCGGGCCTTTGCTGCGTCAGTCGGTTCTTCTCGCCTATGAGTGGGGTGTCTTTTGGGAGCCGTTTGGAGTGACGGCGGTCCCAGATGTGTAGTACTTCCTTCTAGTGAGCAGTGTTCGAGTTTGAGTCGTGGAGGGTTCTCCGGCAGAGTTGTGCTTTTGGCATCGAGATACCGATCTATTTGATCGTGGACTATAGCCTGCATGTGCCGCCTATGAGACAGTGATACAGATGAGATACTTGAGTTCGATGGGGTCGCTCCCCTCGACCTACCACCCGGGTGTGTGTGATGATACCGAGCCTGACGAGGCTGCGATGAAGCGACTAGTTGATACACTAGAGTTCGCTTGAGATAGTCCGTGTGGGACGCCCTACGTAAGTCCGTTCCTCTTGGATGTGCGGCAGTAGGATTGGCGCAGGCTTGACTGGACCCTATGAGGCAGTCATTGAGATTGGGGGACACTGAGAGAGTGATGGCATAGCATGTGTCATAGTAGAGTTTTCTTGAGGATAGTACTTGTGACATATTGCCAGTAGTGAGTGGATGCATACCATCATCTGTGTTCTTTTTCCTATTGAGCATAGTAGACAGAGGCATGATAGCTGTAGATACTTTTCCAGCTTATTTATCCTTATCACAGTCTTTTTCTGTTATCTTATGCCTCTAGTAGACTTAGTGGGCAGACCGTGGTTCTTGGAGACGGTACCAACTGAGAACTACTGTAGGATGTAGTTCTCACACCCTCTGTCGGTGACAGGTTGCTGAGGCTTTTCTTCCGTTCCTGCCCGAGCTGGCTTGACGGACCGAGGACAGGGAGTCGCGAGATAGTTCCCTACCAGCATTGTTCCTTTAGAGTGAGGTAGATGTACCATCCCGGACTGTGGGACTTTGTTATATTTCTAGTTTTTGGTTATCTCTCCTTTTGGATTTGTAGATGATGTATAGGTGGATTTCTATTTGTATCACCGCGTATTTGGGGAGATGGACTTGTATTTACTTTTAGCTTTTTAGTAGTGAGATTTTATATTACAGCTTTATTTTCTCCCGCTCTGTTATCTGTATAGCTATAGTTCTATCTTTTGCAGGTTAGACGCTTCGTCGGTGCGGGGCTTCCCGTATCGACGGCGGATCTGTTGGAGAGCCCGGGTCGCAGTTTCGACCTCGGGGCGTGACATCTCAACGGAGTGTCCCAATAAGAATCCATCAAAGAAGAAGGAGATGCAAGCCATCACTTGGGATGACACCTCAACTTCCAATGAGTCATCTTCCAGTGATGAGGACAACAACGCAACGGCATTCCACGCGTCCACAACTTCACCTTACGTGTGTTTTATGGCAAATACATCCGGTTCATTATCCTCCCAAGTTGAAAAGAATGCAACGGACGATGAACCAAGTAATTCCGAAGGTGAAGACTTTTCTTTTGCCTATCATAAGCTGTTAAAGGATTCAAAGAAATTGGCAAAGCAAAACAAGAGTTTGAGAGGAAGATTGCAGGATCTTGAAGAAGAAGCAAAAAGGGCAACTCCTCTCTCAAACGCTCTTGAAGTGGAAAGGGACAATTTGATTAAAGTAAATGTTCCCTTCAAGAGAAGAACGAGCATTTCGAGAAGGAACACAACAAGTTGGTGGATAAAGCTAATTACTTCTTGAAGCTCTACTCCGAGGCTCGCCAAGAAAAGATGGAGATGACGAAGACCATTTTCCAACGTAAGGATGATTTGAAGCGATTTTCTTCAGGAAGGAGCAAGTTGGATAAGATGCTTGGTCTTGGTCAAACGAATCGTTTGGGCCTTGGATACAATCGAACTGGAGATAGTCCTAGTTCGAGTAAAATAATTTTTGTGCCCCAGTCGGCGTCTCCTCCTCCGACGGAATTCAATGCATTCAACGACAACAAGCCTACCTCACCTACTTCGGGTTCTACAAGTACTAAGGTATGTTTTCGTTGTGGTTTTGCAGGGCACATAAGAAGAGATTGCAAGATTGGAGCGAAACGATCAAATCAAGCGCCTCTTGCAACAACTACCAACTAGGTCATTCCCTGAAAATCAAAGGAGAATTTTTCAAAAGAAAAGAACGTTGGTAGTACATCTAACAAGACGACGTCGTCATGGATTTCAAAGGAAAGCGATCAATCAAACAAGACGCATTCACCAAGGAGAATAACTTCACAATCATTGCCGACGTACTCCAAAACTCAAAAGGTTTGGGTGCACAAAGGTGAAATCTTCCCTTGTCTTGTCGTTCAGACTTCACTGCATGCTTATGACAACTCGTCTTGGTATCTGGATAGTGGATGTTCCCGTGACATGACCGGTGACAAAAATTGTTTTCAAACTTTAGAGAAAACCTCCGGAGGACTTGTAGTTTTCAGAGACGGTCGTTCTTCTAAAATGGTTGGAAAAGGAACAATTACTATTCCAGAAGGCCCGGTTTTGAACAATGTTTTATTTGTTGAAGGCCTTAAGACTAACCTCATTAGCATTAGTCAATTATGTGATAATGACTTTTCAGTTAATTTTTCTTCTGCAGAATGCATTGTAACTGATAAGGACCATTTATTTTTTTTGAGAGGGGTTAGGTCTGAAAATAATTGCTATGTAGTTCCTAAAAAAATTTCTGAACTTTGTAACCTAGTGTCACTTGATAACGAAACTCTTTGGCATGAAACACTAGGTCACATTAATTTTAAGGAACTAGCTAGAATTTCTAATAAAGACGTGGTTAAGGGAGTTCCTAAACTTTCTTTTAAAAGAAAACATTGTGTGTGGAGGTTGTCAAAAGGGAAAACAATCGAGGGCCGCGTGTCACGCCCCGGGTGTAAACCAGAACCCGGGCCCGTCCACAGATCCGCCGTGCACACAGAATTTTCCTTGTACACGAAGCGCTGGTAACCTGCTCAGATATAAGAGATATAGATAAAGGAGCATAAACAGAGCTAAAATAAAGCTACAACATCTCAGACTACAGCTAGAAAGTAAAAGCAAAGTAAAAACTCTCAAAATATACAAGTGTCTCTCCCAGCTCACCAAATAAGTACAAACAGCTGGCAAGAGCCAGACCCAAAATGAACTACAACTGTCTGAGATAAGAAAGGGGTACAACTGATACACTACTAAACTCGAAGTCGGGGGTAGATGAGCTACCTAATCCGCTATCTGCATGCCTCGCTCTGCCCGAGACGGCCCTGCAACTCCTGCAGAAGACTCTGCAAAACAAAGGGAGAAAAGAAGAGAGAGACAATGGGGGTGAGAACTACTATATAAAACAGTAGCCTCCGCTAGTGGGAAAACCTCAAAGTCTGACGGCCCACTAGGACAACTAGAGGCAAAAAGGGAAAACAGTAGTAAGCTATAAAGGCTACTGCTAAGGAAAGACTATCACTACTATGCCTCTAAATGCAGTATCAAAAGATAACTGTATGCATGCAACTATAAGGCTAACCGCCCAAAGGAACCCAATCCAAGGGCCAGGAAGCACTGGCACTGCCTGCTCTGACATCACTCACAACTCACCAACTCTGTCATCACTCACAACTCACCAACTGACCGGCCCATCACGGTCAAAAGCCTACTCAGGAGCGGCGCTCGAGGGGAGCGACCCACACGAGCAAAGTATCTCAGTAACAAGTAACACAAGTATCTCTATAGAGCAGGACTAGATCATGACTATGATCAAAGTGGGAAAATCTATCCACTAACGAAACCCCGATCCCCAATCTGGTGCAATAATACTCAATAAGTGGAAACTTCATCCACTAGAGAGATCTGATACCCAATCTGATAAAGTAATCAACATCTGGCTAACCGCCTACTGTCCGCGGTTACCACATTGTCCCACGATCCATAATCGAGTCTAATCTGACCCTGACTCGATGACCTCGACTACACTATCCCGTACTCTTGCTCTAACTCGAGCAATATGCAACTGAATAGAAAGGAGAACGACTAAACATGGTTTCTCCTAAGTCATGTCCCAATATGTTGTGTAGCAGAAAAAGGGGCCTAGCTAGATGACCATACAAGCATGCAAAGTCCTTTACTTGATAAAACAATTACAAGTATTCTAACTTTTGCAAAACTAAGTGCATGGAACCTCCGATGTACATGATACGTAATACATGATACGTGATACAATCTTGATACATGATCGACTAACAATGAGCTTTTCAAGATGCGGGCACTAATCACATGCTTTTCACAAGAATAAAGAATTTCCCTAACACCTTGCTTTTCAAGATACAATCACTTCCAATATGTTGTTGTAAAGATAGGAACTCACTAACAAATAATCTTCCCAAAATATGACTCTATCCACATGTCCAAACCTTCCATTATGCATACAACATGATATGGATTTAGCATGATTCCAAGTGTTTGAACTACACATCTAAAGCAAGGAAACACAACTTACTAACATTTAGTTCTCTAACCATGCAAGTAGTAACAATGAACCCGTGATCTCATACAAGCATGTTAGGTCCATTTCACAATTCTAACTAGCAACATGATCAAGCAACACTCCAATATGCCTAGTGGGAAATCAAAGTAGGAGATTTACAACAACACCCACCTCGAGCGCTAAATCCTGGTCCCAAAAGTGATGCCCACGCCCGGTCCAAACAACCTCCAGAAAACTGTACAACATACCCCAAAAGAACAAACAACATTTAATCACACAATACATCACAAAATCTGTCCCAAATTACAGCAGTCCACTATTCAGTAATTTTCACCTGCAAGATCTGCCCGAAAAACTCCAACAAAAATACTGTCGCGATCCTCGCGATGAACCCGTCGAAACGAGTACCTGCACGTTCAAATCCGAGTTTTCTACGCTGAGTTACAAATTTTGCAAGGGAAACACCCCAAACAAAACTGTCCAGAAATTCTGTGTCAAAGAACCACAGTAAAAGGAGACTCTCACCTTCGGAAAATATTCAAAAAATTCAGGGAAAAATCCAGGAGATTCCTTGCGAAGCGTAGATGAAAATTGCCTTTTGAATCGCCTCGATCCGACGTCTGTGCGAAAAGATACAGCTAGAACACCGCAGTGCTGTCCAAAAATCCGCGAAGAAAAAGGGGTCAAATGGAAGCTAGGGAAACTCCAAGGTCAGCACGGAAATAGAGGAAGCTCAAAACACAGAAGTTGAAGTCCTACCCGTCGAGAGTCCGAGGGTGGATGAATCGTCGAAAAAGGAGGTCGGGGTGAGTCGGGAGAGCCCAAACACTGAGAAGGGGCGAAGCGGGTCGCCGGAGAACAAGCGTCGCGCCGCGCCGAAAAAACGCAAACCTCGGGATGCGTGCCTCCAAAAAATCTCCAGGATCCATCAAAGTGTAGGGCACTAAGAGAGGGAGAAATATTCTGAAGAGGCCACTGCGAAAAGGAGTCCAAAAAGCCCAAAAGAAATGCAAGGAAGCCTATTTATAGGCTCAGCCCAAAACAGTGCGGGCCGGACTTTCGGGCGCAAGATTCGGGCGCAGTGCACCCGAAAATCCGGTCGGACGGTTCCCATCCGACGCGCCCGAATTGCCCTGGTGCTGGCCACGTGTCCCTGCAACAGGAAACAGCGGTGCAAGGCTCCCGCCGCGCGCCACGGGTCCCTCGGGGTCAACGGCGGTAGGTACGGCCCGCCAATGGCGGGCCGACACGAGGACTGCACTCACCCGCACTCGAGTGCGGCCGACAGCGCCGCCTGGCGCCTCTGTGCGCACGCGCCCCGAGGTGCCCACCCCCCGTGCAATGCGTGGACCACGCCTTCGTGAGCCTGGCTGCCAATGCCAGGCCGACACATGTCCAAGCACCCGGTCCACCGAACCCGCACAACTCAATGGTCCGCGCCGCGTGCACCGGCCACTCTGGCATGCCACGCGTCCCCCGCCCGCGGTCCATGCACCGCCGCGCCTCCCCGTGGACCGAGCTGCGTGAGCCGGCCAATGATAGGCCGCCACGTGGCTCCAGGCCAGTCCACGGTCTCCCCCATTGTAGAGTACCGGGTCTTTGGATAGCGTGCCGACCACACGGATGGCTTGGAGCAGAGAGTTGCCTTGGGCATGTGCAACTGAGTTCACAGTTGATGCCGGGTTGATTCGGATCAACGCGGAAGCTCCAGCTCGATTCGGGGTTTTTCCGGGCTTTGTAGGCCGATTGAGGATGAGATTGGGAATTTCCGACTTCACCGTGGAGTGCTGGAAATTCAGGAACACTTGGAACAGGTGTACTTTCAGATTACAGGCGAGGTTCGGGAGGTTCCGGACTGACGCGGAGGACCCGGAGGCAAAAAGTGAGTCGGAACTGGCAATTTTGGAGCCGGTAATTGATTTGAGCACCCCGACTCAACGGATGAGCTTTTTGAAGAGAAAAAGCTGTGGACACGTGTACTTTTGATTACAGCGAGGTTCGTGAGGTTCCGGACTGACGCGGAGGATCCGGAGGCAAAAAGTGAGTCGGAACTGGCAGTTTTGGAGCCGGTAATTGATTTGAGCACCCCGACTCAACGGATGAGCTTTTTGAAGAGAAAAAGCTGTGGACACGTGTATTTTCGATTTACAGCGAGGTTCGGGAGGTTCCGGACAGACGCGGAGGACCCGGAGGCAAAAAGTGAGTCAGAACTGGCAATTTTGGAGCCGGTAATTGATTTGAGCACCCCGACTCAACGGATGAGCTTTTTGAAGAGAAAAAGCTGTGAGCGCGTGTATTTTCGATTTACAGCGGAGTTCGGGAGGTTCCGGGCAGCGGCAGAGAGCCCGAAGGCAAAAAGTGAGTTGGAGTTGGAGTTTTGGAATTAGTTAATTAATTAATTGATTTAATTAATAAAGCCTTTTGCTTTATAAAAGGCCCAGCCTCCCTCTGCAGCAGAGAGAAAGAAAGAAAAAGGAAGAAAGAAAGAAAGGAAAAGAAAAGAGAGGAAAAGGAAAAAAGAAAAGGAAGAAGAGGGTTTTTGAGGTGATCTTGGTTTTTTGGACTCGCCGTTGGAGGCCGCGTGGAGCTCGTGGGCGTGCGGCGGGCGTCGTCGAGGTAAGCAATTTCAGATTTTTGAGGTTTTCTCGGGTTTTTGAGCTTTTAGGATGTTTAATTGGTTTTTAAAATGCTAAAAATTGGATTTTTGGATTAATTGGATTTTTGGGGATTTTTCAGATTTATTGGGGGTCTTTTCAGTTTTTTTGCCGTCGCCGGCGGTCGCGCGCGCGCGCAACGGCGCACGCGCAGCGCCAGGGTGCTGCTGTTGGCAGCACCCTGCGGCGACATGCCGCTAGGCGCGGCGCCGCGTGCAGCAAAGGGCTGCACGCGGCGCTACCTGGCCGCGCGCAGGCGCGCGCGGCTCTGCATGGCCGCGCGCGGCGCGCGCGGCATGGCCGCGCGCTGGGCGCGCGCGGCATGGCCGCGCGCAGGTGCGCGCGGCACGGCTTGGTCGCGCGCGGGGGCGCGCGGCAGGGCCGCGCGCAGGTGCGCGCGGGCCTGCGCGGGCGCGCGGGCGCGCGCGGCCGCGCGCAACGCAGCGGGCTGCGCGCGTGCCGCGCGCAGCGCCGCTGGGCGCCGCGCGCAGCGCCGCAGGGCGCCGCGCGCAGCGCCGCAGGGCGCTGCGCGGCGCGCTCCGGCACCGCGCAGCGGGTCGCTGCGTGGATTGGCGCCGTGCGGCGGGCCTCCCTCGTCGCGCGGCTGGTTTTTTCGCCGCTCGGCGTGCTCCCGAATGCGGGCGACTCCTCGTTTTGCGTGCCGGCGCCGTTTTTTCGCCGTCGAGCCCGGTGTTCGCCGTCGGCTGCTGCTCTTTCGCCGTCAAGCTGTTTTTGAGCGGTTTTCCGCGAGCAGGTTGCGAGCAGTTTTCGCGCGGGCTTTCGCGCAGGGTTTTCGCTGTTTTTCGCCGGCCGCGTGCTGTTTTTCGCCGTCGGGCGCTGCTTTCGCCGACGGAGCTTTTTTTTGCCGCCGCGTGCTGTTTTTCCGCCGTCGGGCGCGTGGTTTTCCGCCGACGGAGCTATTTTCGCCGCCGCGTGCTGTTTTTTCGCCGTCGGGCGCTGGTTTTTTGCTGACGGAGGCTGGTTTTTGCGACGGAGGCTGTTTTTCGCCGTCGGATGCCCGTTTTTGACCGTTTTGATTGATTTTGCGATTTCGTTCGCTTCTGACAGCTTGCGGTGGGGTTTTTAGCTTCCGCGGAGCGCGCGGTCGTGTGGTTGGTCGCTGCGTGCTCCGATTCGCGGGCGGATTCTGGCATCGGGCTTCGTGTTGCGTGCGGACCCCTTGGAGGCCAGGTAGGTCCCGCTGAGCCCAATTGCAAGTGTCGACAAGCAATTGGTGGCATTCTGAGGTGGGTTGGTTTTTCTCTCCAAGTCTATACGGACTTCCTTCTAATTCTATTGTGATAGGATTGCATGCTAGTTTAAGTGTTTTCTTGAACTTAACTAGCACCCCCGTCATATGTGCATGTGTTTGACCAGACCGATAGAGGAACCTTAATCTGGGCTAGGTTCTTTTTTGCTTTAGACATCCCACACGTTGCATACTCTTCTGGACATAGTGTTCCTCGCCCAGGTAGTGGGCTGAGTGGTCAGAGTGTTGTGGGACGGGTGTTGTACTCGGGCCCGGGGGCCGAGTGGGGTCTGGTGGATGGGTTAGGCCAGTGTTAGTGTTTTGGGGAACCGTTTCAGTTAAACGGTGGTCCCGGGGTTTTCCTTTCCGTTGTTCTTCTCGTCACCACCCTGTTGTGATCGTGGCGCACGTGTGTTAGCAGGACCTTGAACCCAGAAACTTTTTGGATGAATACATGATTTTAGTCAGCCAATGTTTCTTCCAAGCCTCGCAAGGTGCCTGAGTCTGTTCTTGTGTGATAGGACGAGGGCATTAGCTCTTCGAGGTTTGGGCATAAAACTTGATTTCAAAGGGTTTTCCTAAAAAGACTATAAATCATTAATAAGATGGATTTCTCTCAGATCGAATGGTTTTCTGAAATAAATGACATGGTTTCTTATAAACTTATCCACCCGAGCGGATTCGAGTGATCTGGGTTCTAAGGGCTGTTTTCTTTCTTGGGGACGTAGATGTTAGTCCCCGGGGTTTCGGACCCTTCGCAGATCTGGCCGTGGAGTAGCTCCGACCGTGTGTTGTGTTTGAGTTCAGTGGGGTGTTGTTGAGGGAGCCGTTGGGAGAGACGGTGGTCCATAGGGTAGTACTTTCGTTGAGTGGGTCAGTGTTGTGAGAGTGAGTCGTGGAGGGTTCTCCGACTGAGTTGTGCTTTGAGCATCGAGATACCGATCTGTTTGATCGAGGACTATAGCCTGCAGGAGCCACTTGTGAGACAGTGATACTGATGAGATACTTGAGTTCGGTGGGGTCGCACCCCTCGAACCACGCCGGGTGCGTTGATGATTCCGAGCCTGATGAGGCTGCGATGATGATACCGAGCCTGACGAGGCTGCGATGATGCGCCTAGTTCATATACTAGAGGTCGCTTGATACCCTGGCCGAGCTACCATGGGGTCACTGTGTGAGATATCGAGTTTGTCCGTTTGGACACCCTGGTTGATACACCAGGGGGCGCAGGCTTGACTCGACTGGACCCTATGGGGCAGTCGCTGAGATTTGGGTTACACTGAGAGAGTGATGGCGTAGCATGTGTCATTGTAGAGTGTCTTGGGTAGTACTTGTGACATATTGCCAGCAGTGAGTGGCTGCATACCATCATCCATAGTCTCTTCTTTTGAGCATAGTAGATAGAGGCATGATAGCTGTAGATTCTTTTCCAGCTTATTTACTTTATCAGTCTTTCTGTTATCTTATGCCTCTGGTAGACTTAGTGGGCAGACCGTGGTTCTTGGAGACGGTACCCACTGAGAACTACTGTAGGATGTAGTTCTCACACCCTCTGTCGGTGACAGGTTGCTGAGGCTTTCTTCGTTCCTGCTGGGCTTGACTGGACGGACCGAGGACAGGGAGTCGCGTGATAGTTCCCTACCAGCATTGTTACTTTAGAGAGAGGTAGATGTACCATCCCGGATTGTGGGAGTTGGTTATGTTTCCTGTTAGCTATCTCCCATTTGGATTCGTAGATGTTGTATAGGTGGACTTCTATTTGTATCTTCTGATTTTGGGAGATAGGCTATGTGTTGTTGCAACTTTGTAGTTGTGAAATTTTATAGTACAGCTTTTTATCCGCTCTGATATCTGTGTAGCTGTAGTTTTGTCTTTTGCAGGCTAGACGCTTCGTCTGTACGGCAGTTTCCGTACAGATGGCGGATCTGTTAGCGAGCCCGGGTCGCAGTTTCGACCCCGGGGCGTGACAGATTAGAGTGGTATCAGAGCCTAGGATATAGGTCATTGAGGACTTAGAAACCCTAGGCTTGTGGTTGGACATTAGGATGACTACGTGAGAGTCGTGACTTTTAGCGAGAGTCCAGATTGAGTTTTTACCTCTCCCTCGGGTTGGGATGAGTGATTTGATATGTTATTCTCTCAAGGTGATTATGTTGGCTGCAGACAACATAATACTTTAGGAAGGATAACAAGTTTTAGACTCTCGCTGGATTGGGTCGTATGGTTGTTGTGTCCTGATGTTCGTTTTTGTGTTCAGTTACTGCGATGCCGCCGAGACGTCGTGCAGCGACGAGCGGGCGTTTGACCTCAGCTGAGGAGCCCGGACGGCGGGCTGCCGAGCAGGCTGGGCAGAGTGAGGTACAGGATGCGGGCTCAGGTGACCCAGATGTCGGAGGCGTTGCGGCGCCAGGAGAAGAACATGGAGCGTGTGTTGCGCATGTTCGAGCTGAGAGCATCTCCCGGGGTATCGCCAGTAGTACTCCAGCCGCGACATTGTCGATTTCGACCCTGGTCGCACCCCTGATGGTGCAGGAGCAGCGAGAGGTTGCCAACCGGTTATTTTACTTCATCCAGTCCCATCCCCTGCAGATTTTGGGATTAAGTTGGGGCCTTGGGAGGCCGAGAACTGGATCGCTGCTATGGAAAAGCTGTTCAAGGATTTGTTCATCCAGGAGAAGCTTCAGGGCGCTTGATCTTGCGCCTTTGGTTAGGGACGCCGAGAGTTGGTGGCGTCGGGTTCGTCCTGTGGACCACCGAGAGCGAGTTTCCACGATGGGTGAGCAGTGGGCCCCTGTCACCCAGGATGAGGTTAGAGGTTGATTGTTGAGAGGGGACTGCACCTGGATATCTATCTCATTGTGTATTCTCGGCGAGTGCCGACGTAGATGCAGCGATTGGGCATGTGCGATGGATTGACCGAGGATCACTGATCACCTCCAGGAGGGACGGAGATCGAGGGACCAGCTCCAGAGAGAGAGTCTTCCAGTATTGCCTGATTTCGGGATAGTGGAGTGGATCGAGGTTGCCATGGTGCCAGCCTCAGGATCATGTGTCTCAGAGGAGACAGAGACCTGGAGGTTCTCGGCAGTTGAGGCGCCAGGATAGTGGATTGGAGACCGAGATAGTGGTCGACTTGGTTATGGAACCTTGCAGCCGAGGTTGTGCCCGGTTAGTGTTCAGAACCCGGTAGGGGCTTTCTGAGCTTCCTTGCGGTCAGGTGGATCGACTGAGGCCTCGATTGTTAGGATTTGAAGAATCGAGTACTCCAGCTGTGTTTGAACGGGTTAGCAGCCGGACCCGTCGTGGGACATTTGGATTTATTTCCGAAGTGGCTTAGAGCTTCAAGATCACTGGAGGATAGTGCAGCAACTCCTAAGAGGGGAGATGTTGGTTGCCTAATCGAGAGATGTACCTGCGGAACTTGATTGTTTTGGTTGCTAAGGAGCAACGGAGGAGTTTTACCTTTTGGAGACTTCGATTTTTGGAAGCCACCAGCCGCAGAGATTTATGTTTATAGACTTGAGTTTGCAACCCTACATGGTTGAGTTGTGGATTGTGGTTTTGGGTTGCGGCCACAGCAGGGACAGCTTCAACATCTCTCTCCTTGTTTTCCCGTTTTATCGCCGAAAATAGCAGACGGAGCGAAAAATTTCGAAGGACGACTCCAGAAATGGAGGCGATGCTGGAACCTGTTCTTGTTTGATCGGGGTGAAGGCATCGGTCCTTTGGAAATTTCGGACTTTTCGCTATTTTCGGCTGCCTTTCAAATTGAGAGAGAGTTGGAGTTGATGATAGTCCTGATGTGGGTTTCTTGTGGTAGGGTGTGTGTTTTGTTTCGAGGACGAAACCTTTTGAAGGAGGGGAGAATGTAGAGTACCGGGTCTTTGGATAGCGCGCCGACCACACGGATGGCTTGGAGCAGAGAGTTGCCTTGGGCATGTTGCATCTGAGTTCACAGTTGATGCGGGGTTGATTCGGATCAACGCGGAAGCTCCAGCTCGATTCGGGGTTTTTCCGGGCTTTGTAGGCCGATTGAGGATGAGATTGGAATTTCCGACTTCACCGTGGAGTGCCGGAAATTCAGGAACACTTGGAACAGGTGTACTTTCAGATTACAGCGAGGTTCGGGAGGTTCCGGACTGACGCGGAGGACCCGGAGGCAAAAAGTGAGTCGGAACTGGCAATTTTGGAGCCGGTAATTGATTTGAGCACCCCGACTCAACGGACGAGCTTTTTGAAGAGAAAAAGCTGTGGACAGTGTATTTTGATTTACAGCGAGGTTCGGGAGGTTCCGGACTGACGCGGAGGATCCGGAGGCAAAAAGTGAGTCGGAACTGGCAGTTTTGGAGCCGGTAATTGATTTGAGCACCCCGACTCAACGGATGAGCTTTTTAAAGAGAAAAAGCTGTGGACACGTGTATTCGATTTACAGCGAGGTTCGGGAGGTTCCGGACTGACGCGGAGGACCCGGAGGCAAAAAGTGAGTCGGAACTGGCAATTTTGGAGCCGGTAATTGATTTGAGCACCCCGACTCAACGGATGAGCTTTTTGAGAGAAAAAGCTGTGAGCGCGTGTATTTTGATTTACAGCGGAGTTCGGGAGGTTCCGGGCGCGGCGGAGAGCCCGAAGGCAAAAAGTGAGTTGGAGTTGGAGTTTTGGAATTAGTTAATTAAAATTAATTTAATTTATAAAGCTTTGCTTTATAAAAGGGCCACCCAGCCTCCTCTGCAGCAGAGAGAAAGAAAGAAAAAGGAAGAAAGAAAGAAAGGAAAAGAAAAGAGAGGAAAGGAAAAAAAGAAAAGGAAGAAGAGGAGTTTTGAGGTGATATTGGTTTTTTGGACTCGCCGTTGGAGGCCGCGTGGAGCCTCGTGGCGT